>JAVTVY010037712.1:0-165819 GCA_036873755.1 Hanleya hanleyi
CCTACATAGCACCAAAATGCCTGTTTTCTATACTACGGCCAGACTGCGCATGCGCAGACTATTGAACACGGACGAACCATTAGTGTAGTCAAGTGCTCCTCCACGAGAGCTTCAAAATAAGACCTCACTCGACCCCATTGGACCATTAGGGACTCACCTGGACTCCAACATGTCCACCCCGTATGGGCCTATACACCCATAGCCATGCAGTATAGGCCTATGGGCCTACCCAGGCCTCGGTGACTTTTTTCAAAAATTTCACCGATTCGCTCCGCAACACTTCCTATCGTGTTCCAAATGACGAGACGAGTAAAACGAGACCCCACAACCCTACCGCAAATGTATAGAAGTACGTTTCCCAGGGGGATAAACATTGAACCTATACCCCAGTATGGGACTATATGGGGCTCGGTGACTTTTTTCAAAAATTTCACCGATTCGCACGGGGACACTTTCTATCATGTTCTAAATGACGAGACGAGTAAAACGAGACCCCACAAACCTACCGCAAATGTATAAGAAGTACGTTTCCCAGGGGGACAAACATTGATCCTATACCCCAGTATGGGACTATATGGGGTTCGGTGACTTTCAAAATTTCACCGATTCGCACGGGGACACTTCCTATCATGTTCTAAATGACGAGACGAGTAAAACGAGACCCCACAACCCTACCGCAAATGTATAGAAGTACGTTTCCCAGGGGGACAAACATTGATCCTATACCCTCAGCATGGGACTATATGGGGTTCGGTGACTTTTTTCAAAAATTTCACCGATTCGCACGGGGACACTTCCTATCATGTTCTAAATGACGAGACGTGTAAAACGAGACCCCACAACCCTACCGCAAATGTATAAAAGTAGGTTTCCCAGGATGGTCTTATACCCCCCATACCCCATATAGGCATTTTCCCGTAATTTAGGATAAAGTCCGTATTCCGTATTTTTTCAGGAAAATTTTTTACATACACCCACCCTGGAACTAGGGGGAGATAACTCTATTGATAGACAAGCCCCGTTAAGCCCGGCGACCTATATACCCCCCATACCCCATATAGGCATTTTCCCAGGTTTTTCGATAAAGTCCGTGTTCCGTATTTTTTTTTCAGGAAAAATTTTACATGCACCCACCCAGCCATCAAATACCCCTTCACCTAGGCTTCACTTTGATACCTCACTCGACCCCATTCGACCATTAGGGGCTCCCCTAGCTCCAACACGGCTATTTCCATACCCTTGGGCCACCGCGCATGCGCAGAATGCCGATAGTTCAATCCCACACCCAGTCCATTAGATGCCCCTTCATGAATGCTTCACATTGATACCTCACTCGACCCCATCGGTCCACTAGGGGCTCCCCTAGCTCCAAAAAGGCTATTTTCATACCCTTCGGCCACCGCGCATGCGCAGAAGGCCGATATTTCAACCCCACACCCAACCCCTTCACATAAGCTTCACTTTGATACCTCACTCGACTCAATCGGACCATTTTATCTAGGGACTACTTTTTCTCCGCGGAAGCTTTTCCCCGCGACCGCATCACCACCAAAACCGCATCACCGCGGATGAATACATGGAACTATTTTTGACCTGGAAAAATTGGAACTCTCCTGTGCTGGAGGTAGCTTTTTGGTCAATTTGAAATACTCGCTTCTGATTGGACGAGAGCTCTGTGACGGATTTGAAATACTCGCTTCTGATTGGTCGAGAGCTCCACACTTGCTCCACAAATTCATCTCATTTGCATAAAAAAGAGGGAATTTCAGTTTTACCTACTACTAACGCCCGCCAATGCCTAGCTTAATGCTTCAACGCCCTGGTGAATTAGCCCGGAAGCTCTGATGGATCTAGATATTCTACGGAATTGACACTAATTCATCGAAATGCAGTGACACCCGTCGACGCCTGTCGCAACATCTTAACGCCCGTCTCAACGCCTAAACGCTCGTCTATCTTGAAGGTCTCGTGGTGTAGACCACGACTTGAGGAATTTCCATGTCATCTGTGACGTCATTGATGAGTCTTCAGTACGAGAGGTAGCGAAGCGGCCATTTTAGGGTGGGTAAAGGTGTTTTTGATAGGCTGAAGGATCATTCTTGGTCCGAATGGGACGTGTGAAGTATCAGATTGAAGCTTGAAGGGACAGCATCCGACTGGAATGGCGTGCTGTGGAAGCAGAGGATATGTCGCGCATACGCAGATAGGAAATGGTGGAAAAGATGCACTTGAATGGAGGTTTAGCCTCGAGGTGGACCACCCGTGGTCGGAATGGGTTGTGTGGGGTATCGTAGTGAAGGGCTCGTGGGTTAGCGTCGGATTGGACTGGTGAGTAGCCTGGTATCAACGTTCTGCGCATGGGCAGGCTGGCAGTAGTATAGAGCTCTTGTCCAATCAGAAGCCGCCATTTCATAAACTACAGAGTTCGGAGCTGTGGGATGGATCGGTTGAGAGCTCGGAGCTGTTGGAGTTCTTGGAGACCGGAGCATGGAAGTGAGCTCATCGCACGCATGCGCACGCGCCTGTGGTGCACCCGCATCCTGGTGTACCCTATGCCCTACGGGCTATAGGGTACAGGATGCTCCCCAGGTGCCTGCGCATGCGTACGATGACGTCACTTTCGAGCTCCGAGATCCAAGAGCTCCGAGCTCCGACTCCAAGAGCTCCGACCTCTCAACCGATCCATCCCACAGCTCCGTGCTCTGTAATTTCTCAAATGCTGGCTTCTAGTTGGACAAGAGCTCTATACTACTGCCAGATTACACAGAACGATGATACTAGGCTACATAGAAGTCCAATCCGAAGCTACCCCACTAGCCCTTCACTACAAAACCCCACACGACCCATTCGAACCACGGATGGTCCACGTCGAGGCTAAAATTCCATTTCCTGTCTGCGCATGCGCGCCATATCCCCTAGTTCCACGACACGCCAGTCCAGTCCGACGCTATTCCACGAAAGCTTCAATATGATACCCCACACGCCCCATTCGGACCAAGAATGGTTCCTCAGTCACCTCGAACACACTCCTACGTACCCTTAAAATGGCCGCTTCCGCTACCACTCGTACTGATGATGTCACCAATGACGTCACAGATGACATGGAAATCCCTCATGTCGTGGCCTACACCACGAAAGCTTCAAGATAGACGGACGTTAAGACGTTGAGACGGGGGATAAGACGTTAAGATAGAGCGTTGAGACGGTTAAGATGTTGCGACAGGCGTCGACGGGCGTCACTGCATTTAGTGTCATATCCATGGAATATCTAGACCTATCAGAGCTTCCGGGCTAATTCACCAGGGCGTTGAAGCTTTAAGCTACGCGCTGGCAGGCGTTACTGTTCATAAAAGCAAGCGTATTTCAAAAACGTACAATCTTCACGACCCAGTACGCCTACTACTCGCTCATCTCAACTCCAAAACTTCGACCCAAATGCTCTTTTCCCACAATTCCCGGCCTGCGCATGTGTGACATCATCTATTAAACACGTCTCTGGACCCGACACCACCATTCTTACTGTTGCAGAGCCATGGCGGAGGCCCGTCCCTACGCGACTCGCATTTTACAGCATGCGATCATTCACGGGTTACCGAGCAGTGGTTTGGTTCATATTTGCAGATGGCGACGACAACGAGGGGCGACGCCAGATCCGGGAAGAGTTCACAGAAGCTGCCCTCGACAGAGTCGACTCGATGGAGAGATGTGATATCACCTACCACTAATGGGCTATGACAGCCATCCTTGATGCCCGGGATATGGACCACGACGCCCACGCCGGAACCAGCGACGGATCGTTGATCTCACGACGGGCTTTGTCCTATTGACCCTGACGCTGTGGTAATGACACTCCTATTTTACAGCGACAGAAAAGAGCGGCTCTTTTCTGAGCCTCCATGTCTTCCGAAAGAGAGACGGCTAACTAGGCACAATGTTCACACAAGCGCGCGCGCGTTCGCGCACGCACAAACACACACGCATACACACACACACACAGGCATTCACAAGCACACAAAGGTTACTCAACCAGGTAGTCGGATGGAAAAAGGCCTTTATCTCTTCTAAACGCACTCCATTGCACCTCCGAAACTCCCCTTTCTCTAATACTTCCGAGTGATCTATAAATAGAACAGGGGTTTTCCCAGAAAATTTCCCGAAACATTAACCCTGACAGTTTTTGCTTTCTGTACTACTAAACTGGATTACTTCCCTTGACGTTTTTTCGAAATTCAGAGACTACACTCTCTCAGCAACAACATTCTCATTTCTAATCTCTCAAATATACCGCTGCGCATGTCAAGAATGACCACTTTACTTACTACACCCCAACTGCTCATGCGCAGATTGGCGCGACTTCCAATAAAATAAAGCCAGTCTGAGTCTACCCCACGAATGCTTCACCAGGATACCCAAACCGGTCCATTGGACCAAAGATGGGTCCCTTGATTGCCCAAATATGTCATTGCCCACGCCCAAAATGACATCTTTCGTTACTATTGCCCAACTGCGTATGATTAGCACGACGCGATCCATTTCTTCCCCAAACACCTTCCTCCACACCTCCAAAATGCCCACTTTAACTACTACTCCTACTGATGACGTCACGAGATGACGTGGACATCCCTCAAATCGTGGTCTTCACACGACGCATTCGGACCTATATTGGTCCACCTCAATCCCAAACACCTTCCGTCACATCCCCAAACGCCCACTTTTGCTAATACTCCTACTGATGACGTCACCAATGACGTCACAGATGGCGTGGACATCCCTCATGTCGTAGTCTACACACCGAGGGCTTCTCTTTGACACCTCCCACGACCCATTCGGACCTATATTGGTCCACCTCGACACCAAACCGTCCCTTCCAGTGCCCTTTTCGCACAATTCCCTGTCTGCGCATGCGCAGAATTTTGAAAACGGACGATACACTAGTCCATTCGGATGGTCCCCAACGAATGCTTCACGATGGCACCTCATACGACCCAATCGGACCATTATGAGTCCACCTAGACCCAAAAACGTCCACCTCGATCTGCCTGCCTACTGCGCATGCGTCATCAGTACTTTTCAACAAATATCAACGAATGGCCTCGAGACCCTTCCCATCGTGTTCTACATCGCAAGACATAGAAAACAAGGTGCCAAATCCCATAGTAAAATCCACAAGAGAAAAAAGACTCCAATACTTCCGTACCACAAATGTGCATGCGTGTGTTCCCGATTGGGCCTACACCATAACCGTATATAGATCTGCCCTCTGGTAGGTATATTGGGGTATATTCAACCTTGCCTAGTATGGGCTGACTCGTGGTGCAGTGTATAACGTGCCCGCTGGATCGCGCAGTACGGGTTCGACTCCAGCGAGGACCAGGGGGATTCCCCTTTTCTCGCTGGCTATGTGGAGAAACTGACGGTTCCCCACTTGCCATTTATGCTGGGCAGATATCTGGCGATATTGTCGGGGACCATGTTTGATGACGTGCATTCCGGGGGATGTCACTTGATGCTTTGGACGGGCGGATAAAGGCTTATTGCTCGAGATTCCCGGACAGGACCGGTGCGATAACAATTAACATTGATTAGTAAAAGGGCATCTGGAAGCGTATTTAGGGGCAGAAATGTGCGAATCAGAGGAGATAACCAGGAATTGTGCCAACAGAGTTATCGCCTCAAAATAGGCCTCCAAATGCCCTTTTTATAGTACTCAGGTCATCACCAATAAATGGCGAGGAGTAATGACTGTAGATTTCAGGTCATCGCCATTTATTGACTGTATATACCAGACCCCCTCACCAATAAATCAATGACGATCACCACTTAATAATGAAGATGATGGCCCTCATTTATTGGTAAGGCTGTCGTCACCTATTTTTTAGTGATGACTATCACCGTTGTTTTGACTGTATACTGTTTGCTATAGTTAGACAATTAAGCGGTTGGTCTATCGGAATAATTAAGCTATATTTCTCTGGTGATGCGAATAGGTTCGAAGGTATTCAAATAAGAGTCAATTTTCAGCACATTGGGATGTAGAGAGAGAGAGAGAGAGAGAGAGAGAGAGAGAAACAAACAAATTATGTAAGTTATTTATAAATCAACAAGTTGGTTTAATCTTGATTTGATCATGGTCAAATATTGAATGAAATGGCTCGATTTGTAAACACACCTTCCACACTTTCAAGATCGCCGTACATTTGCTCCTCATAGACTATAACTTATTCACTATCTACCGATACCATGCTTTTAATCGATGAAATATGTTAAAATCTAATAAATACTATTTGGAAAACACATCGTGTTGCCATATAACTTTTTCTGTCAAGCACACGCAGATTCAAAACGCAAATTTACAGAAATCAACAATATATTAAATTAACAACTATACGTGTGTGTATGTAAATTTTCAACATACTATATATAAGCTAATTGTACTCATTTCATTGAATGAATGTTTAAATAAGACAATATATATTATAACCCGGTTTAAAACTGTTAACTCGGGAAGTCATATGATACGCACATAAAATAAAAGAATACAGTAAAATTAAAACTGGTTGCTAAATCTTGGGTAAATATATCGGTACATTTCTGGAATATATATCACCGTCTTGTAACATATACGTTGAAAACGGTTTCTTCGCCGTGTTTAGTTGATTATCATTTGATTGGTTGAAACGTGGTATTTGTTAACGGCCTGGCCTAAAAATGGCGAGCCGGACGAAACCGGAATAAATCCCTCCACTTTTAACACGGCGATGAAGTAGTTTTCAATGAAAACGGTCAAAAAAGCTATCAAACGTTGTTCATAGTTGGCTCGTTTGGAAATAATTTTTGTGACTCACAACCCTATAAGCAATGCATCATGGGTAATTTCAAAATGGCGATCAGAAGGGATCATGGACATTTACAGGTTTATAAAATGAATACCGTGTATTTTATCACTTTTCTTGCAAAATGCAAGAGCATAAAATTGATTTCTTCTGACAACCATTTCGGGAACATATTTTAAAACTTCGGTCTCTCGCACAAGTCAGATAAATTGGCGAAAATAAATTGATAAAAAATGAAAGTTTTCCATTATATAGTCCAAGGGAAGGCCTATCTTAATAAGATTGACAGTTCAAACTTTTGAAGTGCTTGGACACGATTTTGATATATTAGATTGAAAAAGAACGAACTGAACCTAGTATGAATTGGGGAAAAAATCAATCTATCAGAATACAATGAACTGGAATCTTCCATCTAATAGATCGATTTTTAATTGTAAAGGATTTGTCACTGCTACTATCAAAAGGACGTGGCGCGGTTTAGTAAGGTGCGTCTTGAAGTGTCAAAATAAAATATAACTTGCGAAATTTTATTGTTTAGCTTAAAGTATATTATCTTGTCGTGGGGTCTGAGTAATGTCTAATCTCTGGTCTTTAGGTTTTTTCATCAACGGCATCTTGAAGAATTGGATTTGTGCAAAATCGTCAGTTTTGAGGTGAGAACAGCACATTTTTCTATATGTGAACATATGAATCCAGTTCAGAACCTGGGTAACAAATATACTCACGACCAACAATTCGAGTTAAAGTTGAATCTTCGCTCTGAATTGGTTTCATATATTCACCGAGAGAAAAGGGTGCTATTTAGGATATACACGATTTTGCACAAATTCACTACTTCAAGATGTGTTATTCAAACACCTATAGCCCAGCGGCTGATAATTATTCAGAACATACGGCTAGATAATTTTATATAAGCTAACTCAAAAATTTATATCATTTTGGAATACCAAACCGTATCTCATGGAGCCCAAATCCTCACTAAAACGCGTCGCATCCTTTCAGCCTGAGATGACTGGACTCTGGATTTTTAATCTAGTTCATTCATGGAGCGAAGCTTTAGGGGAGAAAGGGGTGGGGGAAGCGGGGTTTACGCATGGCGGTTACAGTTTACATTATTTTCTAGTCGAACTTTAAACGTTCATTCTGATACAGGATTTACAGAGTTCATTGGTATTAACGAGCAGTTTCTTACATAATTTAGCTATACTATTATACATAAGCATTCCCACATTGTCCTATATTGACAGTCACAACCGTGCATGACGGATCATGGTGCACAACGGTGCACCAGTATATACTGCATGCATGGTATTGGGAGAGGGGTCATGGTATTGGGAGAGGGGTCATGGTATTGGGAGAGGGGTCATGGTATTGGGAGAGGGGTCATTTACCTATCACATTGATCAGCTAACAACTGGACACGAACCCAGAATGAATAAAATGTTGTACCCTGCAGGGTATGCTCATAGGTCAATCAGAGACCATAAAATTGTACTCCCTGGTCAAAGTCAACCTCGCTAAAACTTGGGGTATAGTTCGCCTTTAGCTCACAAATAGAAACCTTGACGTTGTGAAGATGGGTCAAAGTAGGCTATATCATCACAACATATATTAGTTTGACATTAGAACAATATGCGGCATGAATCAGTAAATTAATCCAACAACGGAACATATTACATGTAATGCCGTACAAGATTTAACACACACTGCTAACACATTTAAACACGCCTACTCACACAAATGACCCTTGTTGGATACAGTAATAAATTCTCGTTAATAAGTTAAAGTTCATTCCAAGAACTATATGATATTGTATGGTGTAATGAATCATGGCTATATAATACAGTAACCTGAGAATACCGACACCTGGGTAAACCGACCATACCTCCAAACACCGACATTATCTTGGGTCGCAATTCATAAATTTAAATTTACATAAACATAAATTCAGCTTTTTCGGTACTTTTGGATATAAAACTGTGCTGTAAGTAAATAGGTCTAACTGCTTTGCACCAAATAGCATATGTCCATGGCAATGCCTGCTAGCAGAAGACTGTCTCTCACAAGCGTTTCCATGGTGACCGATTATTGATACGGGGCACTGGCATAATACACCGAGCATGCGCAAATTACGTTTCACTCGCACTGTAACTGACATCCAAGTACTCTTTGACTAAATATGGAATCGGCAATTCGGCTATACCATCTGGCAGATTTCGTTGTAGATTTTCTCGAACGGCGCTCCTGCATAAATGGTAAAGAGAACTGACCTGCACGTTCACGGTGGAAGACACTCCAACGAACCAGTCCGGGTTATTCCATCTCTCTTTTAAAACATTCAGCATTTTGATAGTCTGAGGTTGAATTTGTTTCTCGCAGTATATAACCTCTAACATGCATAAAAGTATCCCCATATTCGGTTTGTTTTTTATACGCTTACAAGCTCTTTCCAATACCGTGTTATTTCCACTATCTTTGCATAGATGATCAGCGCCGTGTTTAAGAAGCAGTTTTGTGCAGCCGTGATGGCCCAATTCGACAGCTGTGTGCAAGGCCGATTTGCCACCTTCCATCAAATCGCATCCTCTCGAATCGATATAATATCCACATTTTGTTCGCACTTTCCTTCCGAACGAACACAATAATTCCACTATCCTTTCATTGTTCAGTCGTACAGCCAACAGCAATAGCGGACAACACACAGTGACGCTTAAAGCTTGTTTTGCAAAATTTTCCAATATATATCTGGTATAAGAGACGTTCCCGTACATGATCGCAAAACGCAGAGCTTCTGCCGGGGGGTATAAAAACTCGGTTGTATCGTCCCATTCTGATACTGCAATGTGTTTATCTGTGTTTCCCAAATACCTCAGCTTCTCTATGGCGGTGTGATCTTGCATTTCTCGGACGGCATTTAGAAATCTAAATGTGGCCATATCTTTAACACCGGTTTAGTCCCTGGTAAAATACGCATCAAGCTCTAAATTGAATGATACGTGGATAAAGTTGTGGGTTGATAATGTTGATCGAGGTCGATTATTATCCCGAAATTAGTCCCCTTCAGCTAAATCCAGGTTTGTTTATGTCCGAGCCGAACAGCGTGTTGAAGCTTGACAGCTGGTCTGTTACGTCGTTGTAACGTGACCACGGCTATCGATCAATACTGGCTGTCCATTGGTCAGTTGCCTTGATCGATAAAGGTCACCCGTGACGGCAGTGAGGTCAAGCCTGGGCGTGTCGTGGTCAGCAACGGAGAGGGTTAAGGTCCCATACCGTAACATGTTTTCATGTGATTGGGCACGTTTCAACAGAATTCTCGGTGGTACCGTCTTATACGAGATATTAGAAGACTTTATTATAAAGCAAACTGAGACCCTTTCCGTTCAGTAACATTTGGAAAGTGCACAAATCGGTTAAAAGTCGTTCGTTTTCACGCAACTTATGTGGTCAATTTACGTTATGAAAATGTAGGTCAGTAGTTTTTATATCCATATATCATTTCAGTGATATGGGGTTATTCTGAAAGCTATTTGTTACTTTTACAAACTGGAAAATCATTTTGGGAAGCTTTAAAATCATAGCCTACAAGTCTAACCTTTTTACCTTGGACATGTGAAACGAGTCCGTTCTAGGGAAGGATGTTTACAATTCAATTCAATTCTTTATTAGCACAGATATGCTGAGATACAGTTAAAGGCACTAACAAAACAACAAATTAGTTATCATCATCGTGACGAGAGAACAATAAGCTGGAGAATACACATTATCTTATCCTCAATATATATCCTTACATGCGAAAGAAACATGTAATAAAGCAGATTTTTTTTTTCAATCCAAAACCTGCAAAACCATAGTATTCTTAAAAATTACGATGCTTATCTGAATAAATATGAATTTATGATTCATCAAAGTGTTCTCCCTGGTCTATTTTTGTATTTTTGGGGCATTTCTCTTGTAACAAAAATATGACACCTCAAACTAAAATCAAACTTGATACTTTCAAATTATCAAACTTTGTGCGAAAGTATAATTTTGGTCGCGGTGTCATATTTTTGTTACAAGAGAAAAATCATCTAAATAAATGCCTCAAAACACCAAAATATGACATTTTGATGAACCATAAATTCAGTTTTTATGCAACTGACCATCGTAATGTTTCCCAGGTATTACCATCGTATGTATTCTTCAAGAAAAACATGTTTTTGCAGGTTTCTGATTGAGAACAATATTAGCTTTATTACCATCACACACAAAGCATCTTTTCGCAGACCGCTCTCGTAACGACGCTTTTTCATACGGTATAGGAGAGGGCGTTTATGGAAAGCAAGTCTTACTAGGTTTAGGGATGACAAGAACTAAAATTCCTACGGATGTAAAGAAGCAGACTCACGGACAGATTGTCAATCCATGCTTCAGCCCATATACCCACTAAACCAATTACGAACTGTAAACCTACCGCGGTAGCTCTAAAACTAAGCCTAATCACGAACCCTTGCCCAAACGTATGAGAGGCACATTGCACTATTCCCTCTCATAGACTCAGCGGTCCCCAACCCTACAAAACCAGTTTTTCTTGAAGTATATACTGAAATATCAGTCTGGAAAATATTACGATGGTCAGTTGCATAAAAAAGTCTGGTCGATTAAACTGTGCTCCCTGTGCTATTTTGGTATTTTTAAGGCACTTAAAGTGAGGATTCTCTAGTGTAACAAAAATATGACACTTCAAACCAAAATTATATTTTCACACGATATAATTAGGAAGTTTGATTGTTTGAAAAAAAAGGTTTTTATTTAAGGTGTCATATTTTATTACAAGAGGAAATCCTCCCTATAAATGCCTCAAATATACCAAAATAGGTCAGGGAGTACATTTTAATCGACCAATTATATGCAACTGACTTTATCCAGGCTGATATTGCAGTTTGATAACTTCAAGAAAAAATCGATTTTGCACGCTTTGGGTTAACAAAATAAAAAGTAAATAAATATTAGCGTTAAAACCGTCACACGCAAGGTATTTTTTTCCATGTAATGTCACATATATCCTTCTTGTCACTGACTTGAGTACTTGATGTACAGGTATCATCAGTGCAGAGCTCTTGAATACATTTGCTCGTTATCAGGGAGTAGCATCTGTTTTTCTATAATATACTATACACAGTACATCTGTATCTGTCATTACATACTAGACAGGTTAATATTTCATATAGATCTGTATCTACGGACCTTGCTGTTACTACTACTGTTATGTTTTTGTCTTGTGTGTAATTGCCTTTGGCCCTCTGTGGCATATCTGTGCAAATAAATTCATTCATTCATATCATTTCCATTTGTATTTCACCGTAAGATAATACAATTGAGATACTTTTGTCACAAAGTTTCTGTTCTTGTATTCACATCGCCTCATGATTTTTAGCGAATTGAAACAGTATGCCTTTATACCCCAGCGAAGAAACTTCTCAATATATTTGGAATCGAAGTGGAATTCGGCAATGATTAAGAATTGAATGAAATACTGAGCTGTGATAAGAAACTTCATATCATAAGAGGAACTTCGTTAGGAATATGCAGCTTTCTGAAATAATTATACTGGAATTACAGTGACCAATCTATTCCCAGTGAAAATCAGTCTACATTAGACTGAAAATTCCAGTTTATTGGGATATTAGATTGATTTGTCAGTCTACATTCGATCCCTTCTGATCTAATAGATTAAAAATATTTCCAATCTATTCGAAAGATTGTCATTTTAATCTGTAAAGATTAGATCTTGTCCCTAATTCTAATCTTCTCAGATTAAATGTAAATCTTTCGATACGATTGAAATTATTATCAATCTACATGGATTGAAAAAGAACAGAATGAATCTTATGTAGACTGAAACTTCAATCTAATAGATCCAAATAAACTGGAATGTTCAATTCATAGCTTGAGTTTCAATCGGAGTAGATTGGTCACTACTTCCGATCTAATTATTTAAGAGAGTGACACGCAAACTTCGAATGACAATAGAGACATCACAAATAATCAAATACAAACTTTTTTATGGATAACTTCTTATATTTATATCACTGGCGATGTTCCGTTCTGGTAGTGTTTTAAACCATATGATGTGAAACATTACAAGTGTAAAACACAACATTACAATTGTTCAACACAACATTACAAGTATGGAATACGACATTATAAGTATAGAATACAACATCATAATTGTTGGATACAACATTACATGTGCAAAATACAACATTAGAAGTGTTAGGTGCAACATTACAAGTGTAAACACACCATGGAAGTGTTAGATACAACATCACACGCGTAAGAAGTGTTAAATACAACATTACAAGTGTATAATACAATATTATTCATACTACTTTACAGTAAAGTATTTCCCTTCATCTTTCACCAATTTGAAATATTATCACACTTCAAATTTTAAAGAGTATGGAATCTAGCAAATGAATGATTAGAAATGAATCTTTGTAGAGAATATAAGAAGTGAAAGCCAAAAGTGAAACTCTGTAAATGATTCTCGTATCTCTGCGATAAATATAGAAGGTGAATAAATAGAAGCGACTCTCTATGGGCTCCGGGGATATCATCTGTGCGAACACAGCCGAATTAAATCTCGACAGAGATTTGCCTGGGCCTGAGTAGTAGAGACAGTGGATCTTCCAGAAACTTGACCTTTAAACCTCGTGCTGAATGACGTGTCACGTGACTGGAATTGACCATCGACCCTGTGCATGGGCACAACAAGCACAGAAAACTGCATTGCTTAGTTTCAGAGGTCACTTCCGGTCACGTGACACGCTACTCGCCACAATGGTCAAAGGTCAAGTTGTTGGAAGATGCCTTTTCTCTGTATCGGAACAAGTTACATGTTTAGAGTATCGGGCATCTCCAGGTTGAATTCCTCATTGTGCATATACAGTCTACAGACCAAGATAAGCTAGGGAGGGTTCTAAGGTAGGGCGGGGTGCACGATAGCTCCGGACTTGCCCACTAGCTCGTTCTAAATGGGCGGACTTGCGCGGACTGTAACGAGAAAGGGGGGGGGGGGAGAGACACGGAAATTTCACCCAACGAGACGCCTCGGCCAAGGCTTTCGCTTTAACAGCAAGGGTGTAGGACTGCGCATGATCCACAGGAAGTGAGACGCTGTACCGAGAACGGGAGAAGCGAGAGATGTGGATTTCCCCCAGGAGACGCCTGGACCCAGACATGCGCTCTAGAGTAGTATGGCTGCGCATGCACAACCGGATGTAGAACGCTGTAGCGAGAACAAAAGGGACGAGAGACAAACGAATTTCACCCTAGAAGATGCCTGAACTCAGGCATGCACCCTACAGTAGTGGGGAGGGGAGTAGGGCTGTGCATGCTTAAGTAGAAAGCTGTACCGAGAATAAGAGGGACGAGAGACATGGCGGTTTCACCAAGAAAGTAGGGATGCACATAGGCCACTGGTTGGCTACTTTCACAGACGGCTGATTACAACACATATAAGGGAAGTGGGAAGAGGTGCCGACATACTGACAGAGCCACATGACTTCACAGTATAGTCTTCCGGTTAACCTATTCTAAAGCACATACCAAGAATCTAATGATTCGTGATATGTGTTGTATCTCAGGTACGCTTTTATTGTACCTGTTCATGTGGCAACTTGAATGATATGACCACACGGCCCCTAGCACCGGCATAAGCGGTATTAGATACAAATGTAGAGCTATGATGGAAATGCTCGGACAACTCGTATATTGGAAGTTGGTGAGCTGTTTCGCTGTGACAACTCTTACACTGGGGATTGGTGAGCTGTATCGTCGTCAGATGAAAATGACGACATTTAACACAAAAGACTAGTCTGTAAGGCTCGATGTCGACCAAGCATCAACATTCCACAAATGCCAACATATATCAAAGACCAAAAGGTCTGTACAGGGGGCGGGCCTCGGGGGCGAAACGTCCACCAGCAGAATCTCGCCATATACTGGTCTATACCAGCTTGGTTAGAATTAGCATCCCACATTTATGTTGAAGCATGGGGGATTTATAGCCACTTGTTTATGCTCTTAACCTATTGTACAGATAAAACACACAAGACAGGGTTTTGGGTGAGATCTCATTTGTTTTTATTCAAGAACCACCATGAAAAACAACAACGTGAGAACAACCACGTGAGAACTGACGCCCAGAACAGGGCTTGTACATTGAAATGGTTAGAACTTAAGCCCAGAACGGAACTTGTACACTGAAACGCTCCGCGGCCCAGTCGTACACCAGTACATCTCGATCTTCGGCCTGGGGGTGCTCGTCAAACATCTCTACGATAGTGGGTAGGGTCCGTCCACGGCAACGAGGCACTACTGTCCGCACACGCTACTGCTCAGGCCTTGCAAAGCTTGACTGTTGCAACACCACGTGTCTGTGCCTTCGTCCATGAAGGCCATCAGGTCGGAATGGAGGAGGGGCAGGCCGTATGGGTCAAAGTATTCTCCCTTCTATTCTGTCAAGTATACGGCCACCCAATGTTGACCAGGACGATCCATCGAGTCCGTGTTGCGGACGTATGCGGCAGGATACACACGGTCTAGCGGGAACACATCTCGGGAGAACACCCCTTGAAAGATAGTGCGTGTCCCTGGGTCATTCTCCAGCACGGTGGTAATCTGTTAGGTGGCAAATTCACACAGGACGTTGCGCGCCTTGTCCACTTGAATAATGTTGTCAATCTCGGCGTAGCAAATCACACTGTTGGTGCCCTGGATGGCTCGTGCAAAGTGGATTTTCAACGGTAAGTTGCCTTACCTGGCGAGGTTCAGCTGATGATCGTTCTCTAAGATTGGGGTCAGATCGAGCAGAACAACGTGTATCCGTTAGCGTTGTCCTCCTGACTCATCATATTACCTTCATCCTGGTTAGGCTTCGGTAGGCTTGAAAGAAATTATCGGTCCAAAATTTGGTGTTAAGGCAGTGGCTGGGACCTGCTGTCCGACCACATGCAGGGCCACAAGATCGATTCGGAAATATTTAAAATGAAACGAGTTCTCTGGGTCGGCTCCGCTGAAACTGGTATTCTCGACACAAGGCAGGATCAATCGCTTGGGTAGTTCCCCCAAGAATAAGTTTTCTTTGCTGGCGCTCATATTCCCGGCAGGCACAGAGAACACTTTGGTTTGCACACGTCGGTTAGGGTACTGGGCTGGGTTTTTTCTCCAAGGCTTTGAGGTAGGTGTCCCAGTTGTTGGATGACTGGATTCGGTTTCACCTTTCGGACATACAGGACTGTGTCTTGGATGATGATCTTATAATCGAATTCGAGGGGATCTTGTTCAAGAGGTACCGGTCTTGCATGAAGAGGTCTGTGTGCAATCGACCGATGAGATCTACCGAGCTGCCGTTCGCGGTGAAACCCTTCCGTTTGTACCATCCCGTATTGGTATTCTCCGTGCCTATGTACTCGGCGGTGTCCCGATAGAATAAAGGAAATAAAGTGAGATTTTCTTAGCCTCTCGCCCATACGACAACAGCGTTTCGATGTTGACCCGATAGGGGTACGTGTTGGTCGAGTCGCTGATGAATTTGTCGCTGAAAAAATATCCACCTGATGAAATATAGAGTACATCCAGAGATTCGTCGGGCCAACCGTTGCACGGTCGACGATTCTGGAGCCATCCCCACTGACGATCTTGGCTTTCACATACAAGTACGTATGGGCTAAATCCAGATGTCACCGTATCCGCATTTCTGATGGTGAACTCGATTGGACCTGTTTCTATGATGCTGGAGAGTGGGAGACGCTCCACCCATAATCCCAGGCATTTTGAAGAAAAATGACAAAAATATAACTTTTCTGGTACCCCACATGGCAGCCATTTTAATTTACCCATGATCCTCTACTCGGGGGTTATAGAAATAGGCCCCAAATGACCCCAATATGATAAAGGGTGCACTTCAGGGATTCTTCTATTCGGCAAGGAATATACCATGGGTCCATTTTTCGGTCACCAGTTGCCGTAAAATCTTCAACCCAAATCATTTATATGTATATATTTTCTGAAAGAGCACGATTAAACTATTATTTTAAGACACATCACTGCTATGTTAGAGAAAATGAATCTAAAACATTCTCCTTCGAGCTTGCTTCATTTTTCCGAGAAAACCCATTAAAATGTCGAAAAATGGTCAAATTCGGCTCAATTTCCATAAAAATCTGTAAGAGCGATTTCAATTAAATTTCTTTCTCACGTTCCCTGGTCCGGTATGAACTTAAAAAGGCAAAAAGAAGTGGGGGCCAACCTGCCCGTTTTTCTGTCAGATTTTCTCTCCGTAAATGAGTCCTGATATTTAGGCACACCTAAGGTGCATAACTGACGCAGGACAAAATTTACTCCATGATCCCGATCACCGTATAGACGAAGCCAGCCATCGATCTGTACGTCCTGATTTGCAGCGTTGATAATGCTGAATAGGATGGTCTTATAGATATAAGCTATTAAGAAGATAAGAAGAATTATGATGTAGCAGAACACGAGCAGTCTATCGTTTTGTGAACTTAGACCGTGGCCATTGCTACGAAACTATGGAGGACCACCAGGCTAAAAAGTCGCGAAGGGTCAGCGTTCTTTCTTTTTTGTCGTTTCGGAGATTGGGTAGAAAGTTGGGTAGGGGCCATAATGCCCCTCCCCCCAGGCATGGTAGGGTTAAGGACATGTTTACGCAAAGATATCTCGGTTTGCGTCCTCGATGGATCGGTCGTCGACTGGTGTGCTTCTCGGACGGGGAAAAACTGAAAACTTCTCCCAGGGCTTGCACCTACTCAGGAGACCTTGTTTTCCGACCGCGTTCACCCAACGCGTCACCAGTGGCATGAACGATTTGACGATGCTCCGAAGCACATTACCAATCCCATGACCTCGTTGGATGCGTGTACCTGGAAAGACAGGTAGGCCACCCCCGGCCGGTTGGGTATAATAGACAATAAAGCTGTCTGCATCGCACTCGTAAGGCACCTCAATTATACAAAGTTGGCAGAGTGTGCTTGTCGAAAATGAAGTGTGACCACTACTTTCCACATTAGAATGCCAGGGGTTGTCCCATGTCATCCCTTATATCGATGGTGATGGTACTGATGTCAGTCTGTCGCACTGATAGAGTACGTGGATAAAGCTCTGTGTGACCTGACCTCCGTAGTCGCCCTGCACTGAGCAGACGCGGAGCAGGGGCTCGGCGATATCGCCGACAATGTGACCATCCACCTGATCCGAATAGACGTACAGTCCATACAAGCCAGCCTTAAGATCCAGCATGGTATTCCCCTGGGGCCGACCGGGCCCGACATAGCTCTCCAGTGTTTGCAGCTTCTTCAACGTCTTGCTGAAACGTACGGGCACATTGGTCTGGAGGATGATCAGGAACTTCCGACTCGTGGTACTCCTTGTGAATCATGTTCGCAAACGGGAAGATATCGATTCCTCCCGGGCTTGAGCTCTTGATGAGGTTACGCATCGCCTGGATGAATATTTTGGGTGTATGATACTGGCCTTGTGTTGCCTTCGTACACGACTTCGTACACGACTTCGTACCACACCCTATAATATTGCACATTGTACCACGTTGTGAAATATTGATTTCATAGCCACCATACTTTCACGTAAAGGTAGACTTCTTAGCCACCATACTTGTCCCAGCAATTTGTGCATGCAAACTTAAATGTCGCAGTACATATATATTATGATGTGTTCTGATTTTAAGTTCTGTTTGATTTGATAAAGCTATTTCCGAGATTCCATTTCATGGCCCTTTAGGTCAGGTATTGTAAACATCTGGGAACACAGTTATTTGTGAGAAACGGTTATATAACTTCAGACTGTATGGTTTAACATTGAATGGTTATGTAATTGCACTATATTCGTACTTTGTGAATCCCAAGTCTGATGTGCATGTTTAGAAAATGAGACAGATAGCGATGTGGCATGTCATAACTGTACTGAGAGTTCGATTAGTTTGGCACTGCACCCATTCATTCAGGACAGTATAAAAGAGAATGGTTGGCGTTTTCAAATTACAGTTTATTCTATCATACTGTCCTACTACCATCGGTAGAGGCCACCGGTATAGTTCGCAAACATTGTGATATGTTGTTGCTGCTTCAAAATGCATATAGTGAAACCTACATATCATCAGAAATCCGTTGTTGTTGTCATCCATTTCAAGTCCAGAGAAAACCACTGGCCAAACCGGAGTCTTCTGAGGGGTTTATGTAATTTCACCCGCGAATGTCAGCGCCCCATACAAGCTCACTTTCCGTCGAAACTTCCCACAAATTACAACGTGTAAGGGTACTGGATATGCACTAGGCCAACTCCTGATCACTGAGAAGATGTACGGCATGTGGCAGCAGCGTGACATAATGAGCTAAGCTGTTGTTGGAAAACACCGTAGCACAGCTATTGTGAGGCGAAACATGACGACTGATCTTTCCTGCTGCCGCTGCTGGTTTTAATAGTGTTCCCAGTGTTTAATAGTGACTCCGGTTCCCACTCGGCTTCCCAAGTCTGACCTGTCGTTGTGACTTGCAGGGTGCGTGTTCCGGAGATTTCTGTTCTATGTCTCGCTGCATCCAGGCTCAGCGCTTGGGGTTCTCCACCAGTTCTTGTGGTACATCCATGTCTTTCAAACCTCGTGCAAAAACCTCCCATCCTTGAGGATCCGTGTGTGACCTGCCTTGACACATCAAGCCATTCACTTTATCAGCCATGTGGTTAGCGGAAACCACCTGGTTCTGTACCAGTAGTTCGCTTTTATCATTCCAGGTCATGTTCGGATTGTCTTTCACCCGCTGCAATACCAGGCCATCTTGTCTCTTGAACGACGCGGGGACACTCGGTAAGACTTCGTCTTCGACCCACTTTGGGACTGTGGGTGGTACACCTGGTAATGGCGGCTGTGAGACAAGTGGTGTTGGCTGTATGCGTTGTGCTGACTGTGCGACTGACGCTGGGCTTGGTTCCGGGTCCTTGTATCGCCCCATGAACCTGATGTAACGTTGAAGCATCTGATTGTGCCGTTGTACTTTCTCAGTTTCTTAACCTCGGTCGTTGTAGAATCTGTTGTATCTCTTGATCGAGTGTGTTCATCGTCTTCACCGTAGATGGGATCGGATACGGCGATTGGAGGCTTTGGAGCAGGCATGATTCGACGAGGACCAGTTTTTTTCATGTGGTTCATTGTCGACCAAAGAACCCACCGAGTAGAGGGTCCAAAACGGAAGCAGCCAACGGGGCTAAGATGGCACCGAAAAAGCCGCCTTTCTGCAATCTTTTTATTCTGTGCTTGCGGGACTCGATTCTGCCAGGGTTCGGAGACCTGTCTTATGCCTGTCCAACTTGGTCTTCTGAGCCGGAGTAAGTAGTACGTTCCGCTTTAAGACGTTATGCCCGATTTCACACAGACAGTGTATACACGGAAAAGGCCTGCGCCGCATACAATAGTCGGGCGATCTTCAATACACGGAGTGTCGGAGCGTGCTTCCGTACTCGAGCGGACATCATGTACAACAAATGCTGGAACCCGCAACCCTTCCTTTTTATCCTTTGTGGGCTACTTCCTGAACATTCTATCACTTCAGAGACAAAGTCAACCATGATGTTCTATCAAATATTTTATCATCCCCATTATCAAACACATACACCCCAGCTGGAGGGGCAACGGTGGGTGTGTTCACATTATTTTTGCACGTACCCGTGTTGGGTCTCTCCCGAGAAAATACCGGTCCGTAGTCGAAGGTGGTCGGGGGTGGCTTGCTTCAGGTCAAAGAGCATATACCCGTGTTGAAGGGTTGTCAGGGGTAGTGGGTATTCAAACTGATGTTCCGATGCTCTTCGTGTTTACTGAATGCATTCTGTACAATGTAGATGATGCTGAGCCGCCGATGATGACTGCCTTTGGTAAAGAGCTGGGTGTCCCGAGAACCCGTCTCCGCCATGAGATCATACATGATCACCAAAGCGTCCGCTTCCAAATCGTTCAGGTTGGGTTGGCCTTCCACGAACTTGACGTTGGGCATTGTTACATACGCCGCTTGCAATTCTCCGTAACATTACACGATCCGGGCAGTGGGTGGGGTAATGATGCTGTCGTCGTGTTGAACGAGTTTCTGGACGAAGTGCGTCTTGCCTAAGCCCGTCGGCTCCGCAATGAGGCAGGTGAAGGGGTGTTGCCACCGGGAGTCCATGACTGGAGGTGTATCCGCTGTCGTGGTAACCCGCTCTTGTAAATCAGGTGCGACTGAATCGGGGTCGGTGGTGTCGGAGCACTGGTGTATGTTGTGAGTCTTGGTACCGTTGTAGGTGCGTAGTGCGTTCACCCTGGATGGTCATATACGGTGTGTTTTTCGGGGTAATGGCCGCTGCAATGCTTGCTGTGGGGCTCCGCCAGTTCATATACGTCGTTCAATCACGAAATGCTCATCGCTCCAGGTGGGGCGGTAACTCGAACTTGCCCTTGACTTTACTGATCCGTACATGGTCTTGAACACCTCCTTCATTCGTTGTTGAGGTTGCACGGTGCACAAAACCCATTGGAATTGGGATTCGTTGCGCTTGGTAACGATGATAGGTGCTCTCTGAATACTTCGGTGGTAGACACGATTTTAACCGACCATACGTTTTGGGAGAACATCGATGTAGCCTTGTATTCTTATAGGTGAACTATTTGTACATGCGGCCCTTGAAAGTCCGATTGAACCTCTCGACGATAGAAGCCTTCGTCTCGTTTTACGTTTGAAAGAAGAACCTTCTGGTCTTTCAGAAACTGTTGGAAGGGTCTGGTGAGGAATTCCGTGCCTTCGTAGGTTTGCAAATACAATGGCTTGAAGATGTTCTTGAATGCAGCCACAAGATTCTCCCCGGTTTTCGCCCGAATGGGTACCACCCACGCATACTTCGACAGGATATCGATGCACGTCAAGATATACCGATTCCCTTCGTTCTGTTTGGCAAAAGCGCCCATATGGACCACATCCGCTTACCATTGGGCATCTATATCCCCAACGATGGCCCAGTTCGGTGGGAAACGGCGCAGGACAGCTCGATGTAAGATATAGGTGTCTTGTTTTTTAACCGATCTCGGACTTAGGCTCGTTGTATCCCTTGGGGTTTAGCGGCTCGATAGAGGGCTGATAATGTACTATAGGCAGCGGGACTGTCGGGACTGTGCCCAACACCTTCTCCCAGGTCTTCATGGTGACAAATGACGAAGGATCCTGCATCTATCGTTTATTTATAACGGGTATATCTTGGGTCGGGGTCGGAGTTTCTGGTTCTTTTCTTTTGCTTCTGCCAGCATATCGTCCATGGCAGATGGCCTGTCCAACTCGTCTGATGATAGCCGAGTCAATTGAGTAAAGAAGGTTCCGCTTCAGAAGTGCGCATCGCGACACAAGTGGATGAGATCGCCGTCCAGTTCACCAGACAACCCCCGTTTGAATTCGGTTCAATCTCCCAGCACAGGCGAATGTGAGCTCGCTCAATAATATCGACGTTATCCGCATAGACGTACAGGAAGACCACGGGGGTCAAGCTGAGAAACGCCCGTATTATATACTCAGTCATGGTCAATACGTGAATGACACAAGATGTGACTCTCTATGGTATTTATAGGGAGGAAAAGTCCATGAAATGAGATTAAAGGATCGGGTGGTCGATCATTTTAGTCACGTGACGTTCGTCGTCATCTCCACCTGCCTTTTGGTGCTTGGGCGTTGTTGTCGGGCCCATTCCAAAGCATTCAAAATCTCCAGTTGGGCCAGTGCCGTGTCCAGCGACGCACGATCCGTAATGGTGAAGGGCTGGTCATACACGTGGGTATTGTGACTGGGTTAAAAGTACCGGAGCTGGTCCGTTTCATTATGCCGTAATAAATAGCTGAAGGTAAGATTTAACTTGAAGGCCGTGGCTTGGTCCTCAAAAACTGTATAGATGTAGTGGGGTAGGCTGGTGCTATCATCTAACCGAAAATTTTGTACAGGTCCATTATAAGGCGATGACGGTAAAACAGTGCTAGATGGTAGGCCAATGGCGTTGGTACATCGCACTCGCAGCCTCCTGTATCGGTAACACTTCCGTGGGCGGTCCTTCAGGATCCGTGGTAAAATTGCCCTCAATGAGAACTGGATTTCTGGCGAGCAGTGAGCGGGACCTTTCACGTCGCATGGTTTAAGATAAGTGATTACAGCCCTAAAAAAGTCGGCTCTAATTATTAGCCTTCAATATGGACGTACATCCATATTATCCGTGAATATCTGGCGCCGGGGTCGAAGTTCCTTTCTGGATGCCTTCATTTGGGTTCTAACGCCGTAAAGCCTCCGTTGTATGGATGCGATTGTCACAGGGTTGACTGAGCATATCCGGGTAGTCTATGGCGTCTTCGTCCTCCGACAGTGGAGTACGTGTGTTAAGTATCGCCAGAACATCTTTGTATGTGACGGAGGTGAGAACTGGATAGTTTCTCTCGTCTTCCTCCTTGGCGCGGTTGATAATTTGCTGATAGGGCTCGACCAGTGCGTCCTCAATAGCACGAGACCAGGCCAACGGAACGGTTGACCGATCGTCCGGTGTAAACAGCTGGACCACAACATGCACCACTTTCTCAAAGGCCATCCATAGATCAGGGTCTAAGGTGAAGCTTCTGGTGGGTTCTGGTAACGACATGGTCGACGAAAAGACGCGTGATGAATGACCCACACCGTCACTGGCCCTCGCATTTATAGTGCATTGGTTCGTCCCGTTGCGCCTGGCCAGCTCTATTTGTTCACCCCACAATACCCTAGTGGCGACACATTTGGTGCAATGCCCATGTCTCTAGGCCCTCGAGGTGGTTCTCGGTATAGGATATGTGGAGAAAATGAGGGTCTCCCACTTGCCATTTATGCTGGACATATAGCTGGTGATATTGTCGGGAACCATATTTCATGACGTGAATTCCGGGAGATGTCACGTGACCAGAAGTGACATTTGACCTCTGCGTATTCCCATTAGGAGCAAGGATAGACCATCTCGACCCCAAACGTCCACTGCAATGCACTATTTCCATTATTCTCTGTCTGAGCATGCGCAGATGGACGGCATCTCCACTACGCATTCATCCAGTCGAATGCTCCCTCACGAGTGCTTCTCTGTGAAATTTCCACGAACCAATCTGACCAATATTGGTCCATCTCGACCCCAAAACGGCTATTTCAATGTCCTTTTCCCACAATTCCCTGTCTGCGCACGCGCACCGTAGCCTTACTTCCATGACACAACCATCCAGTCGGATGCTCCCCTATGAGTGCTTCACTATGTCACCTCACATGACCCATTCGGACCTATACTGGTCCGTCTCGACCCCAAAACGTCCATTTCAATGCCCCTTTTCCACTGCGCATGCGCAGAATGACGTCAGTTCCACGCCACACCCATCCTGTCGGACGCTCTCTCACGAGTGCTTCATTCTGACACTCCACGGCCCATTCGGACCAATAGTGGTCCACCTCGACCCCAAAATGTCCACTCCAATGCCCGTTTTCCACTGCGCATTCGCAGAATGACGTCAGTTCCATGCCACATCCATTCAGTCGGACGCTCCCTCACGAGTGCTTCATTATGACACCCCCACGGCCTATTGGGACCAATAGTGGCCCGCCTCGACCCCAAAATGTCCATTTCAATGTCCTTTTCCCAGAATTCCCTGTCTGCACATGCGCAGATGGACGCCAGTTCCACGCCACACCTGTCCAGTCTGATGCTCCTCCACGAGTGCTTCACTATTACACCTCCCACGGCCCAGTCCGACCAATAGTGGTCCACCTCCGCCCCATAACATCCATTTACTGCCTATTTACTACGCATGCGCAGTCAGAACCTTTCAGCGAAAGTCGCCCCATGGCTTCGAGACCCCTGCCATCGTCTTCTACATGGTGAGACAGAAAAAACAAGGTGCCACACTCCATACCGCAAATGTCCATGTGTGGGTTCAGCATTGAGCCTACATGTACCACAGACGTATATAGACCTGTCTTCTGGTAGGTATATTAGGGCATTTTCAACCTTGCCTAGTATAGTCTGACTGGTAGTGGAGTGGATAACGTACCTGCCTCTGGGACGTGCAGTACGGTTTCGACTCCCGCTAGGGACAGGAGGAGTTCCCTTCTCTGCCTGTATGGATATGCATTGGGATTATAACCTAGAAGCTATACTCTGGGCCCTTAAACTCGATTACCCTCCACTCGACACGGTCTCGGATAATGTAGGACATTAGTACCTCGTGGCGCAATGCTAGGAATCCATATTGGCATCCATGTTGAAAGCACATTATCACGCCGAAACTCCGAATAGCGCATGTCCGCTGTATGACTTCCGAGAAGCACGATCAGCACGAGAAGCAAAACCAAGAGAAACACCTAAAATTAGAAGAGATCCTCCGCAGGTAGAATCAAGGGAATATCCACTTCATATGGATATATATTTTATCTCCCACCGAGAACTTTCAGGATATGAAAATATCCCCGCTCACAGCTGGGCTTATCAGTGTCCAGGGTAAAAGGAACTGAGGGCGCTCTCGTGTCCAGGCACATGTAGGCACCGTCGTGATATGGCTGGAAAATTGTTGAAAACAAAGTTAAATCCTATCCACTCCCTATATTTTATCTCCTGATAACGGAGAAATACAACGAGGACTATGTGAGCAGAAACACATCCTATTGACGTGACGTGCCGCACGTGCGTCGGACCAGGGTTTGCAGCTGAGAGCTGTAAAATCCTTACACCAGTAATGCGCGAGGTATTATGACTTCGACGGAATAGGCCGAGCAGTCGCGAATGGATTACCCTCCTGATATTGCCGAACATTCCCGGAGATGACCGTACATTCCTCGACATGACCGGACATAGCCGAAGATTCCCAGATATTGCCCAAGATTGCCGGACATTCCCAGAGATTCAGGCGAGTCGAGCGTGTTCATCGTCTTCACCGTAGGTGGGATCGGATACGGCGATTGGAGTCTTTGAAGCAGGCATGGTTCGATGAGGACCATTTTTTTCATGTGGTTCATTGTCGACCGAAGAGTCCACCGGGTAGAGGGTCCAACACAGAAGCAGCCAACAGGGCTAAGATGGCACTGAGAAAGCCGCCTTTCTGTAGTCTTTTTCTTCTGAGCTTGCTGGACTCGATTCTGGGCACGGTTCGGAGACCTGTCTTATGCCTGTCCAACTTGGTCTTCTGAGCCGGAGTAAGTGGCACGTTCCGTTTTAAGAC
Source organism: Hanleya hanleyi (assembly GCA_036873755.1). Taxonomy (NCBI): domain Eukaryota; kingdom Metazoa; phylum Mollusca; class Polyplacophora; order Lepidopleurida; family Hanleyidae; genus Hanleya; species Hanleya hanleyi. The sequence goes on from JAVTVY010037712.1 coordinate 26,128, forward strand.
GTTATGCCCGATTTCACACATAACGCGTACAAGGTCAAGGCCTGCGCCCCATACAATAGTCCAAACCAACTCGGGTGGGGCGATCTTCAATACACGGAGTGTCGGAGCGTGCTTCCGTACTCGAGCGGACATCATGTGCAACTAATGCTGGAACGCGCAACCCTGTCTTTTTATCCTTTTTGGGATACTTCCTGAACATTCTATCACTTCAGAGACAAAGTCAACCATGATGGTCTATCAATTATTTTATTATCCCGATTATCAAACACACCCACCCCAGCTGGATGGGCAACGGTGGGTGTGTTCACATTGCCTTCGCACGTACCCGTGGCGGGTCTCTCACGAGAAAATACCGGTCCGTAGTCGAAGGTGGTCGGGGTGGCTTGCTTCAGGTCAAAGAGCATATAACCGTGTTGAGGGGTTGTCAGGGGTAGTGGGTATTCAAACTGAGGTTCCGATGCTCTTCGTTTTTAGTGAATGCATTCTGTACAATGTAGATGATGCTGAGCCGCCGATGATGACTGCCTTTGGTAAAGAGCTGGGTGTCCCGAGAACCCGTCTCCGCCATGAGATCATACATGATCACCAAAGCGTCCGGTTCCAAATCGTTCAGGTTGGGTTGGCTTTCCACGAACTTGACGTTGGGCATTGTTACATACGCCGCTTGCAATTCTCCGTAACATTACACGACCCGGGCAGTGGGTGGGGTAATCATGCTGTCGGCGTGTTGAACGAGTTTCTGGACGAAGTGCGTCTTGCCTAAGCCCGTCGGCTTCGCAATGAGGCAGGTGAAGGGGTGTTGCCACCGGGGGTCCGTGACTGGAGGTGTATCCGCTGTCGTAGTAACCCGCTCTTGTAAATCAAGTACGAGTGAATCGGGGTCGGTGTCGTCGGAGCACTGGTGTGTGTGATGAGTCTTGGTACCGTTGTAGGTGCGTAGTGCGTTCACCGTGGATGGTCATATACGTTGTATTTTTCGGGGTAATGGCCGCTGCAATACTTGCTGTGGGGCTCCGCCAGTTCATATACCCGCTATATAGCCCCGTTCAATCGCGAAATGCTCATCGCTCCATTTGGGACGGTAACTCGAACTTGCCCTTGACTTTACTGATCCGTACAGGGTCTTGAACGCCTCCTTCTTTCGTTGTTGAGGTTGCATGGAGCACAAGACCCACCGGAATTGGGCTTCCTTGCGCTTGATAACGATGATGGGTGCTCTCTGAATATTTCGGTGGTAGACACGATTGTAACCGACCATACGTTTTGGGAGAACATCGATGTACCGCCTTGTATTCTTATAGGTGAAATATTTGTACATGCGGCCCTTGAAAGTCCGATTGAACCTCTCGACGATAGAAGCCTTCGTCTCGTTTTACGATTGAAAGAAGAACCTTCTGGGCTTTCAAAAACTGTTGGAATGGTCTGTTGAGGAATTCCGTGCCTTCGTAGGTTATCAAAATGGCTTGCGACCCGTCTTGAAGATGTTCTTGAATGCAGCCACGAGATTCCCCCCGGCTATCGTCCGAATGGGTACCACCCACGAATACTTCGACAGGATATCGATGCACGTCAAGATACCGATTTCCTTCGTTGTGTTTGGCAAAGGCACCCATATGGACCAAATCCGCTTGCCATTGGGCATCTACACCTCCAACGATGGCCCAGTTCGGTGGGAAACGGCATCGAAAAGCTCGATGTAAGGTGTAGGTGTCTTGTTTTTTTAACCGATCTCGGACTTAGGCTCGTTGTATCCCTTGGGGTTTAGCGGCTCGATAGGAGGGAGGAGGAGGGAATTTGGCTTAATGTCACACTCAAACTTGTTTCACTCATATGGTGACAGTCAGTTTGGTTGGTGAAGGAAGCCGGCGGCTCGATAGAGGGCTGATAATGCACTATAGGCAACGTGTCCAACACCTTCTCCCAGGTCTTCATGGTGACAAATGACGAAGGATCCCGCATCTATCGTTTATTTAGAACGGGTATATCCTGGCTCGGGGTCGGGTTTATTTCTGATTCTATTCTTTGGCTTCTGTCAGCATATCGCCCATGGCAAGTGGCCTGTCCAACTCGTCTGATGATAGCCGAGCCAATTGAGGAAAGAAGGTTCCGCCTCAGACGTTCGCATCGTGACACAAGTGGATGAGGTCGTCAAGGGAGAGGTCGTCAAAAATAGTATTTTTGATATCAAAAATAGAATTTTTGATATCAAAAAAAGAATTTTTGATATCCAAAATAGTATTTTTGATATCAAAAATAAAAGTTTATTTTTGATATCAGAAAAAGAATATTTGATATCAAAAAAAGAATTTTGGATATCAAAAATAGTATTTTTGATATCAAAAATACTATTTTGGATATCAAGAAAATAATTTTTGATATCAAAAATAAATGAATAAATACCAAAACGGCTTGCCATAGACCTCGGGGGTCAAGCTGAGAAACTTTCGTATTATATGCTCAGTCATGAATTATTATATACTGTGAAGTCATGTGGCTCTGTCAGTGTGTCGGCACCTCTTCCCACTTCCCTTATATGTGGTGTAATGGTCAGTACGTGAGTGACACAAGATGTGATTCTATATGGGATTTATAGGGAGGAAAAGTCCATGAAATGAGATCAAAGGATCGGGTGGTCGATCATTTTAGTCACGTGACGTTTGCCGTCATCTCCACCTGCCTTTTGGTGTTTGGGCGTTGTTGTCGGGCCCTTTCCAAAGCATCCATGTGTGGGTTCCCTATTGATGTACCACAGACGTATATAGATCTGCCTTCTGGTATGTATATTAGGGCATTTTCAAGCTTGCCTAGTATGGTCTGACTGGTAGTGGAGTGGATAACTTGCCCGCCTCTGGGACGTGCAGTGCGGTTTCGACTCCCGCTAGGGACAGGAGGAGCTCCCCTTCCCACACTACTCTATGGCACAGCTTAGGCCTAGGAGTTTCCCCGGGTGAAATCGTCATGTCTGTCGTCCCTCTCGTAATCGGTACAGCGACACACTTTCGATTGTGCATGCGCATTTTTACACCCATCCCCACACTACTCTAGGGCAAGTGTCTGACTCCAGGAGTGTTCCTGGGTAAAATCCCCTTGTCTCTCCCCTTCTCGTTCTTGGTAATGCGTTCCACTTGCGTTTGCGAGTGGGGCCTTCCATGTTGTAGCTTATTGGAAAATGAACCAATGAAGAGGGATATTGAGGGCGTAATATTAAAGGTATAGAGAAATGTGGCCGCAAATGGAGCGAATGACGAGGGAAATACGGGTCAAAGGTCAAAGGTATTTGACGGTCAAAGGTCGCTTCCGGTATCCATTTGGGCATGCGCTGTAGTAGTCTTGAAATGGACGTTTTTGGGGTCGATAATGGTCCAAATTGGTCGTGTGATGTATCAGTTTGAAGAGGTCACCGGGGAGCACTCGACTGAACTGGTGTGGACACCCTCACCCTGGTGTGAGTGAGAACACGGACGCACACCCACCCGCATACCCACGCACGCACACACAGACGCACACAACCACCACTTCCATAACTGCGTTCACCACCACCACCACCTCCACGCACTCACTCCACAGAACTCTAGGACGGAAGGCGTTAAGTCGTTAAGATAGGCGTTGAGGCGTTGCCTGGGGATTCCCCTTCTCTCGTTCCATGCATTGCTATGCACATAACCTTGCAGTACCTGGGGCATAGTCAGCCCCACCGAAAGTTTCCTTTCTTTACTACTCCTCAGTGAGTATATGCATTTTACCGCGTGTCTGGCTCTACCAGATAAGAGCTTCAACAAGATACCACCCACGTCCAATTTGGATCAAGGGTGACCCATCTCTACCCCAGAATGGCCACTCAAATACACTTTTCCCACTGTCGATGCGCATATTGACGGCATTGCCACCGCACACCAGCCCAGTCGGATTCTCTCCAACGAGCGCTTCAATATGACACCTGACACGACCCATTCGGATCAATATTGGTCCATCTCGACACCAAAACGGCATTCAAATGCCATTTTCTCACAAATTTCAAGCCCGCGCACGCGCGCCATAGCCTTACTTCTCCTACAAACCAGGCCAACCGGATACTCCCCCACGAGTGCTTTAATACGACACCCCACACGACCCACTCGAACTGGAAGATCTTCAAGGGGAACCGTTGCTAGGGACGTTTTACGAGACGGAATTACAGCCTGTCGTAAAAACAAAGCAAGACTACTACACGGTGAAGCAGATTTTGAAAACCGAGCGACGCCGTGGCAAACTGTTTCATTTCGTGAAATGGCAAGGCTGACCCAGTTCCTTCAACTCCTGGGTCGCGGCCAACCAGGTGAAACGACTATAAAGCCAGACATCACTACCGTCATGCTTCATTCCACGTTCGACAATGACGGCGCTATGGACCAACAGCAGCTGCCTCTGAACACAGCGTCTCCCAAAACACGCAAAGCGCAAGTGGGATTTGTGGTGATATTGCTAATCCTGCTGAGTGTGTTGTACGGAGGAGTGTTTTACGACGTAGCCTATCTCAGCACTCTACTTAACCAACTTAGAACTCCAGCTGTGAGTGGCAGCCAAACCAGTGTACAGACCTTCTCTACACCAGTCAACCCCGTGATCGAAACGAGCCCAGTCATCATCACCACACCACGTGTACAAGCCACATCGAGCTCCACACCGAGTATACGGTGTCCATCGAGCTCTACACCAAGTACACCCACTACGTCTCAAAACCCACCGGATTTCATCACTCACAGTGAACGCCCTTCGACAACGGCCGCCAACGTTGTTGTTGTACCCACCACCATCACTCGTTCCAAATTTACAAGAGTGGGTTACCACGACAGCGGATACACCTCCAACCATGGACCCTCGGTGGCAGCATGCCTTCACTTGCGTCATCGCAGGACCGACGGGCTCCAGCAAAACGCACCTCGTCAGGAAGCTCCTTCAACACGCCGACAGCATGATCACCCCACCCATTGCCCGAGTCGTGTGGTGTTACGGAGAATGGCAGGCAGCGTATGCAGCAATGCCCCATATCACGTTCGTGGAATTAAGCGTCTAGTCCGTCATTCATAACCCAGCCGTCGTCCATTAGAGAATATCGGCGTCCATAATCCAAAGACCTATTCCATTTTCCACATAACAGTATTAGCACCAAATTCAAAAAGAACCTGGCCGATTTGGAACCGGATACTTTAGTTGTTCTGGATGATCTCATGGGGGAGACGGATGCGTGGGTCACCCAACTCTTTACCAAAGGCAGCCATCATCGACGGCTCAGCATCGCCTACATTGTGCAGAATCTGTTCAGTAAAAACAAAAAACATCGGAACATCAGCTTAAATGCCCACTACCTCGTGGTCTTCAAAAACCCGAGAGATACCACTCAACTGCTGCACCTGGCGAGACAGATGTATCCCGGCCGCACACCGTTTGCGTTGGAAGCCTTTAAAGATACGACAACCCCTCAGCACGAGTATATGCTCTTCGACCTCAAGCAAGCCACCTCCGATCACCTTCGACTATGGACCGGAATCTTTCCCGGAGAGACCCACCACGTGTACAAGCAAAAATAATGTAAACACACCCACAGTGGCTCCCCCAGCTGGGGTGTGTGTCTGATGATGGGGATAATAAAAGAATTAATACCACATCATGGTTGACCTTGTCTCTGTTCAATATTCAGGAGGTAGCCCGGAAAAGAAAAAAAGGAGAGAGTTGTGGGTTCTAGCATCAGTTGTACATGATGTCTGCGCGAGTATGGAAGCACGTCTCGATGCTCCGTGTATTGAAGGCGGCCCCACCCGAGTTGGTCCGAATCATTGTACGCGGTGCGGACCCTGACCTTGTACGCTGTCTGTGCGAGATCAGATACAACCTGTTAAAAGGCAAAGTACCACTGACTCCGGCTCAGAAGACCAAGTTGGCCAAGCATAAGACAGGTCTCCGAACCCTAGTGCAGAAGCGAGTCTCTCAAACACAAAAGAAAAAGGTGTAACAGAAAGGCGGCTTTCTCGGGGCCATCTTAGCACCGTTGGCCGCTTCCGTGTTGGGCCCAGTATTGGGTGAACTCTTCGGCCGACGATGAACCACACGAAAAAATGGTCCTCGTCGAACCACGGTTCAACCTCCAATCGCCCTACCCTGTTCCACTTACGGTGAAGACCATAAACACCCTCGATGAAGAGATGCATCACATCTTACAAAGACCGGGGTTAAGCGAAAGTGAGAAAGTACAACGGTACAATGAGACGCTTCAAAGGTACATGACGTTCATGGACCAATACAAAACCCTCTCTACCCCAGCACCACCACCACCACCACGCGAAACACCGCCGACCTCAGCACCGCTCCAACAACCGTCATTACCAGAGGTACCACCCACAGCCCCACAGCGGGTCGAAGACGAAGTCTTGAAGAGTGTACCTGCATCGTTCAAGAAACAAGCTGGCCAGGCCTGGTATTAAAACGGATGAAACAGAATCCTAACATGACTTGGAATGATAAAGGTGAACTACGGGTACAGAATCAGGTGGTACGCGGTACCCATATGACGGATTTAGTGAATGATATGATGCGTCAACGCAGGTCGCACACGGATCCTCGGGGATGGGAGGTCTTCGCTCAAGGCTTGAACGACATGCATGTACCACAGGAATTGGTACGTGACCCAATTACCGCAACCGTTGCATTTACCTGGACGATGGGAATGTGGCCTCGTGGATATCCAATACCCTTACTCGTGGTACAACGTGCGAGCCAATGAAGTGTGGTACGACGGAAGTTCTCGAATACTTCAACACCCGTCAAATCCTTTCCCTTCAAGAATCACGTGGACTTCGATTACAACGCACACAACGACAATGCACAGATCATCCTCACCGCCAACGTGAGTGCCGTACTGAGTCCTATCCTACAGCAAATGCTGGGTCTCGCTCACCCGACCTACACGGGTCCATCCGAGGACCGTGGCCAGATTCCGATGGATATGAAGTCGGGTATGTACGTACTCTACGTCTACTCGTACGTGGTGGACAACCACATCGTGGCCGATATCAACACACCTCGGTCCCCGGTTGGTCTCTACCTACCCGTACGACAAACCGACATCAACACTATCACGGTGGATATAAGAGATGACACGGGACGACCGGTCGCATTCGAACGAGGGAAAGTGGTGCTGACACTTCATTTCCGACAAGCACGTGCTCCCCACTTTGTATAATGAAAGTACATTACGTGTGCGATGCACGCAGCTATATGGATTATGACTAACAGGCCGGGGGTGGCCTTCCGGTAATTGCAGGTGCACGCATGCAACGAGGACATCGGCTGGGAAACATACTCGGGAGTATCGTCAAAACGTTCCTGCCCTTGGTGACGCGTGGGGTGAAAGCGATCGGCAAACAAGCGGTACGCAGTGAACTGCAAGTCGCCGGTGATGTCTTTGCGGGTACGGCACACAAAGAAGCCTTGAAACGGCGGGCCAAAGAAGCGGGAGGCGTCGTGGTGGCCAAAGCACAACGAGACCACGCACCAGTCGACGACCGACCCAGCGACGACGCACATCGAAGACCCAGGATATCTTTTCTTAAACATGTCCTTAATCCTGCCCCTTCAACAACTGTGAAATTGATTTGTGGACCGTCCTGCCCACACAGACCAGTGCCGAACAAGGATTATGGGTGGAGCATCTCCCGCCTTCCAGCATCAACGAAACATGGCCCACCGAGTTCACCGCCAGTAATGCAGATATGGCCTATGTGGATTTAGCCCATACATACTTGTATGTGAAAGCCAAGGTCGTCAATGGGGATGGCTCCCGAATCATCCAAGCTACAACGGTGGGCCCGACGAATTTTTGGCTGCACTCTATACCCCTATCGAGCCTACATCGAGACGCTGTTGTCGTATGGACGAGAGGCTAAAGAATCTCAGCTGGCAGCCGCTCTATTCAACCATGACACAGCCGAGCACATGGATACGGTGGACAATGTGGGATACAACTAACGGAAGGCTTTCACCGCGAACGGTGTCTCGGTGGATCTCATGGGTCGACTGCACGCAGACATGTTCATGCAACACCGGTACCTCTTGAACAAATTCCCCATCAAAATCCGACTGATACGGACGCCTCCGACCTTCGCCTTGATGGCCACCAACGTAGAGGGGCATGCAGCTGACTATAAGATTGTCATCCAAGACGCAGTCCTGTATGTCCGAAAAGTGAAACCGAATCCAGTCGTTCAGTTGGGACACATCAAAGCCTTGGAAACAAAACCAGCCCAGTACCCTATCCGACGTGTGCAAACAAGCGATACGCAGTGGACTGCAAGTCGCCGGTGATGTCTTGGGGGGTACGGCACCCAAAGAAGCCTTGAAACGGCGGGCCAAAGAAGCGGGAGGCGTCGTGGTGGCCAAAGCCCAACTTACCGTAGGGAATAAAAGACCAGCACCACCGAGACCACGCACCAGTCGACGACCGACCCAGCGACGACGCACATCGAAGACCCAGGATATCTTTTCTTAAACATGTCCTTAATCCACGCAGAGTCCTGCCCCTTCAACAACAGTGAATTTGATTTGTGGACCGTCCCGCCCACACAGACCAGTGCCGAACAAGGATTATGGGTGGAGCATCTCCCGCTTTGCAGCATCAACGAAACATGGCCCACCGAGTTCACCGCTAGTAATGCAGATATGGCCTATGTGGATTTAGCCCATACATACTTGTATGTGAAAGCCAAGGTCGTCAATGGGGATGGCTCCAGAATCGTCCAAGCTACAACGGTGGGCCCGACGAATCTCTGGCTGCACTCTATGTTTCAACAGGTGGATATTTTTATCAGCGACAAACTCATCAGTGACTCGACCAACACGTACCCCTATCGAGCCTACATCGAGACGCTGTTGTCGTATGGACGAGAGGCTAAAGATTCTCAGCTGACAGCCGCTTTATTCAACCATGACACAGCCGAGCACATGGACACGGTGGACAATGTGGGATACAACTAACGGAAGGCTTTCACCGCGAACGGTGTCTCGGTGGATCTCATGGGTCGACTGCACGCAGACATGTTCATGCAAGACCGGTACCTCTTGAACAAAATCCCCATCAAAATCCGACTGATACGGGCGCCTCCGACCTTCGCCTTGATGGCCAGCAACGTAGAGGGGCATGCAGCTGACTATAAGATTGTCATCCAAGACGCAGTCCTGTATGTCCGAAAAGTGAAACCGAATCCATTCGTTCAATTGGGACACATCAAAGCCTTGGAAACAAAACCAGCCCAGTACCCTATCCGACGTGTGCAAACCGAAGTGTTCTCTGTGCCTGCTGGAAATATGAGCGCCAACAAAGAAAACCTGTTCCTGGGGGAACTACCCAAACGATTGATCCTGGCCTGGGTGGAAAATACCAGGTTCGAACAAGTCGTACACGTGAACATCGTGGTAGAGTGTCTGCTGAATGGAACGTCAACTGTGCTTGTCTTTAAGATACGCTTGCTTTTATAGACAGTAACGCCCGCCAACGCCTAGCTTAACGCTTCAGCGTTCTGGTGAAATAGCTCAGAAGCTCTGATTTTCTAGATATTCCATGGAATTCCATGGAATTGCCAATAATTCATCAAAATGCAGTGACGCCCGTTAGCACCCGTCGTTACGCCTTAACGCCCGTCGCAACGCCTTAACGCCCTATCTCAACGCCTTAACGCCTTATCTTAACGCCTTAATGCCCTATCGATTACATTAATTATCGAAATTACAGCCCAGCTCACCAGTTTGTTTTGCTTGAATACGGACTTTGACAGCTTTGTGCGGACTGCTGTATAGGTTAAATGACAGATAAATAACGTGATTGATTGGTGGGCTAGGTGAAATTACGCCTACCTTTATAGCATATATACTGTGATTGTCCTTTTGAATTTAGTGCTAATACTGTTATATGGAATATGGAATAGGTCTTTGGATTATGGACGCGCATATTCTTTAATGGGCAACGGCTGAATTATGGATGACGGACTAGACGCTTGTAATTTCCATCTTTGCTGCATCTGTGCGTTAAAGTTTTGCTGAACGCCAAAAAATGTCATACTCAATTTGGACGCAATTACACTGTAAAAAACAAGGTTTTCAAAACCCCATTTTTCTGCTCTCAAAACCCATTTATGGGGTATGGAAACACGAATACCAGAGTTTCAAACACTTGTGTTTTGAAACCTCGCAGTGTGTATTCTGTTACGTCAACTGAATGTAACAGAAAGACGTGTGAAGTCAAGGATTAACAATCAAATATTTATTGACAATACTAAAATCATATACAATATCCGATAGCCGTTAACAAATAGCGTAGATCATGCAGCAGTCAACAGTCAATACACAGGAGTAAACAATCCAGCAGTCCGTAATTACAGGCACAGGTAACACAGCACAACAGATCCACATAAAAAGCCTGTTTGAATTCCCTCCTGGATGACTGACTGAATGCGCTATTTATATTCTATGAGGCATTCGAGATCAGTCTACCCAATCAAGAAGCTTCTAGAATACACAGCGGTACTGCATCATCTGACCTAGATACAATTTACAACAGCCTTCCAGGAAGCTCTAAGTGGTTGACTCACATAATAGTACGTAAACAAGTTTGCGTCAGCTCTATATTCTAGAAACATCCACAATGTCTAATAATAGACTACAATACCATGACAGTTTGAAAATGCGCCGGGTTGTTCGAAACACTATATTTGAGGCACAGAAACACCGATACAAAAGTTTCGAACACTGGTGTTTTGAAACCCTATAACGCGGATTTGAGCGTTTATTCACCGATTCCCAAGTTTGATCTATCAAAATGATATACCGGTACTGTAATGCTCAAACTCTCGCAAGAAATTAGCATAACCGGATAATATAATAATAATAATAATAATAAAATCTTTATTTAGACTGGGTAGCTTGTTTAGCAAAAGCTAGTCTTCCACAAGGCCCAGTATAAAAATTTAGTACTGTACAAAACACTGTTAAAACATATAAAACAATACATATTTAAAAATAACTATATATACACAATATACGGTAATTAGTTAACTCAAAATCATGACTGGGTTAAGAATTATTAATGTTTCTTCGATTTTAAGAATTTATACTTAAAAGACTGAACTGATGGAGATTCTCTTATGTCAATGCCGAGTTCATTCCATACCCTTGGAGCGTAATACTTAAAACTTTTCTTAAAAATTTCGGTCCTCGGACGAGGTACAATGAGATCCCCACGGGTCATGGAACACGTAGTTCTCTGTCTTTTGATTTTGTTCATGTACTCACTGAGGTAAATGGGAGACAACCCATTCACAGCCTTGTAAACAAGGGAGTGGGGTTCAACAGCTCCCCATCCACCAGTAGAACGTCCACGAACAGAACGTCCATCACCAGGACGGTTTGGGGCTGTATAAAAATGCGGATTCCAATGGCCATATCGGGTACGGATTGCGGACCTTTATTTCTAACGGTCACAGACTTTAATAGAAATCGATCCACGATCATGATATCTGAATCTAGGACAAAAGCTGCAGTGGACAAAAGCCCTAGCGAACAATAGCCTCATACCAATTAATTAAAACCCAATAAATCCAATAGCGCGATCGGGCTATTGTACCATAAATACCGGGCTATTTAGATAGGCACTACAAGAAAATTTAGATACATTTACCATTTAATTATCGAAATAGACCCGATCGCGCAATTCTACCCTTACGGGATCCACCTCCTCTTATTTTTTATCGTTTATTAACTATCACTTCGTTAAAAAGATAGGCACTACAAGAAAATTTAGATACATGTACCATTTAATTATCCAAATACACCCGATCACGCTATTCGACCCTTACGGTATCCACTGCCTATTATTTTTATCGTTTATTAAGTATCACTTCGATAAAAAAAACCGAACTGGTTATTAAAAGTAGCAAAAACGGTTGAATAGAGCGATTTCAGCTATTCGTCATTTTGCAGAACTGATGACAGCGCGCTCAGTGGACCCTGCGCACGTGTGTGCATTGCAACAGTCAAACAGTTATGACAATTTTGAGATAGACAATTATGGCAATACTCTAATAATATGGGGTGGACGGTCACAGGTAAAAACCTGTTTTTATAGCTCCAACAATAACGTCACATTTATACAATCTTTTCCCGTGGTATATATGTGTTTCCAATGTACATGATGTTTATGTACCATAGAATGAATATTCATCGAGTACCGAATTGGAATAACATAGTTGTTTCAGAACCTAATCCGTATAGAGCTCATTTGGCTCAAAAAGATATCAACATCACAATTCTCTTCTAGTTAAATGACTATATCTTTTTAATACTCATCTCTGAGCCCCAGCTGACAAAAGCTCCAAATTCAAATATATATTTTTAACCACTCTTGTTTGAAGCGTACCGTTTAAAATGCTTCATGTAGAATTGTTTAAAAGTTTCATGTACCGATACTTAGAAGTGGCAATATGTGAATAAATGATCTTAATAGTTGGTTATATCTCTGTTGAGTTCAATGTTGGAGTAGCCTGACTTTTCTAACTAGGAAGATACAAGATATGAACAGAACAATTCTCTTCTAGTTAAATGACTGTTTATTTAAATATTTATCACCTAGTCCAGCGTGGGGAGAGAAATAAATTAAATTTGGATATATAAATTTCGAAAAATTGGTGAAGAAACAGAGGAGAAAAATGTACTTCGACATTATCCGATAATACCGGGTAATGTGAATACAGAATATGTGATACTTACTAGCAAATACTTTTTTTAAAATTATCAATTCAAAAATGAAGAAAAACTATAAAATATAATAAAACTATTAGTTCCGGTATTGTCAAGGTATTTTTCTTCCTCGTCGAACGGTCACATGTTCACATTATAAGTGATATTTTACAGCATTGAACAGGAGAACGTCCTTTCAATCATATTGTAAAGCATTCCCACAACAACTGTCAATGGTCCATCTTATCACTCATAATGTACAGCATCCACCAGGAAAACGGTCATATATCTGCTATTATACAACATCGACCAGCAAAACGATAACATGTTCTTGGAATTGATGATGACTGTCATACGAATAACGTCTTTCGATTACCGATTGTCTAAATCATTGTATCATTTTGTCCCATAGAGTCAATGTATTGCAATGCATTTTTTCTTGAATGATTCTTTCCTTATCTGCAGTTATAATCATATATGTTTTTTTGCCTTGCCATATATTAAAACAATGGTCCATGAGTAGTACAATAAGCAAGTGTAAAAACTGTAGAACGTGACGGTAATCCTGTTACATACCATAGTGCTGCACATTTGTCTAGAACACATCCATACATGCATACATAGCAGCATAGTTCTGCACATTTTGTCTGGGACCTTGTCCTGTCCATCTTCATACACAAGCCGAATTACTGATCGGTGAAATCGGCTGGCTTGTGCATGAAGATGGGCCCTGTCCAAATGATATATACATAACGTTTTAACCATCACCGGCACGGTACATTGTCTCTAATGATTTAGCCAAGAACAGAAAAATATGGCTACGGCTAAAATTTCACGGCATATTATATCCAACATCGACCAGCAGAACGGTCATAAATTTCTCAATTTTTCAGTTATGTCAGGCAACATCATCCAGGAAATTAGTAACATTTTCTGTTTTATCAGTTATATCATACAACATCCACCAGTAGAACGGTCGGGTATTCGATTATAACAGGCAACAAACACCAGTTATATCAGACAACATCCACCAGAAGAACGGTCATATGTCCCTGACTTATTATATTCTGTCAGTTATGTCAGACAACATCCACCAGCAGAACGGCGGTATGTCCCTGTCTTATTCTGTTATATCAGGCAACATCCACCATGAGAACGGCCATTTGTCCCTGTCTTATTCTGTTCTGTCAGTTATATCGGATATCATCCACCAGTAGAACGGTCATATGCCCCTGTCTTATTCTGTTCTATCAGTTATATAGACAACATCCACCAGGAGAACGGTCATATGTCCCTGTCTTATTCTGTTCTAACGATTATATCAGACATCCACCAGCGGCACGGACATATTTCCCTGTCTTATTCTGACCTGTCGGTTATAGCAGACAACATCCACCAGCAGAACGGTTATATGTCTCTGTCTTATTCTGTTCTATCAGTTATATTAGACAACATCCACCAGGAGAACGGTCATATGGCTGTTTTATTCTGTTCTATCAGTTATATCAGACATCCACCAGGAGAACGGTCAAATGTCCCTGTCCTTCTGTTCTATCGGTTATATCAGACAACATCCACCAGCAGAACGGTCATATATCCCTGTCTTTCTCTTCTATCAGTTATATTAGACATCCACCAGCAAGACGGTCATATATCCCTGTCTTCTTCTGTTCTGTTTAGTTATATTAGACAACATCCACCAACAGAACGGTCATATGTCCCTGTCTTATTCTGTTCTATCAGTTATATTAGACATCCACCAGGAGAACAGTCATATGTCCCTGTCTTATTCTGTTCTATCAGTTATATTAGACAACATCCACCAGGAGAACGATCATATGTCCCTGTCTTATTCTGTTCTATCAGTTATATAGATAACATCCACCAGGAGAACGGTCATATGTCCCTGTCTTATTCTGTTCTATCAGTTATATTAGACAACATCCACCAGGAGAACGATCATATGTCCCTGTCTTATTCTGTTCTATCAGTTATATAGATAACATCCACCAGGAGAACGGTCATATGTCCCTGTCTCATTCTGTTCTATCAGTTATATCAAACGACATCCACCAGCAGGACGGTCTTATATCCCTGTCTTATTCTGTTCGAAAGGGGCCATCTTCGGTCTGGCTACCTTGTAGAGTTACCTGTGTGTGCGTGCGTTTGTGTGTTTACGTGCGTGCTTGCGTGCGTGTGCGTGAGGGTGTGCGTGTGCGTGTGTGTGTACGACTGTGCGTGCGTGCGTGCGCGCGTGTGTGTGTGTGTGAGTTTCAGGGAGGGTCGTAACTTTCCATACACCCGGGGGAAAACCTGAATAACTAATAGTATCATACGCTGATAAACAGCTTGTATCACTGACGTCCCTACTCTCCTTGTTCCCCCCGCTGGTTCACTTCGCCAAGTTCGCGCCTCTTGGCCGTGAGGGGGCGCTTTATCTGGTTACCCAATCGCCGTGTCGTAATAGCTCGGAGATAACCAGATTCCTCATACTAACCACGATTGGCTAACTACCTCACGTGATCGAAATGACGTCATGCATTCATGATAGTGAGATCACGACTCTGACGTAATGTGGAAGCCATGCCAATATTTTGACAGCGACACGCCCCCTTACCGCATTTTCTCAAAGGAACTTTCCCCCGTCTTTATTAACAGTCAACATTCAATTCAAAATTTGAAACAATTGATGGTGTTTTTACGTTATCATTCTAGGCAGCTTGATCTCCTTATATACTCATGGCGATAAAGCGTGGTCTTATCAGTGGGATATTAACAACATTTACAGGGATTATTTGTTAATTATTTGAAGGTATCAGTGAACAAATGTTTGCCATCAGTTGACGAACCTTACTACACAATGGAGGAAGTTATCCAAAAATCTGTTCACTCTTAACTCAGAAGTTAACGTAATTAAAGCTGTTTTGCCGTCCGTTTATTGTTAGTTTTGCCGTTAACGACATATGAACGTCTGAAAAGAGAGACAACTCATATTGCTTTAATTCACAGTTGATTGTGAACAAATAGTTCACTAGTTTCTCGCGTTTTCCCACACAGTTATCACTCATTAGATGTCATATACGCTGGGTAACTTATTACTGTTACCGAGAGACTAATCTTGGCAGCTTAGCGCCGTCATTTCATGAAAACATTTAATGGTGACTGGCCGAAAGATCTCTCACCCACTGAGAGAAAAGGTATCGGCTGCCTGGATTTTGGTTGCCGTGATAAAAAAAGCGGACCAAGACTCTTCCGTAAGAGTGATATTGGTGGTTGGCCTGTGCAGAGCGCCCCCTTAATCGCCAAGAGGCGCGAAATATGCGATGTGAATCAGCGGGGGCGGGGGGGGGGACAAGGAATAAGCTGAATAGTATGAGCGTGTAATAGTATCATGGAGGATGGCTCATTCACATTCATAAGTTGACCTGTAGAAAACATCTGTGTTGTTGACATGATTAAAGCTTGATGAATCTTTTGATTGAAATGATATATATTTAACATTTCATTTATTTCTACTTCCGAACACTCTCATTTTCTTGACGGGGAATATTAAAAGAAATGAGAAACAACAAAATAGGCAAAATATACAGAGATTATACATGTGAAGCTTTCTTGTTTTATTACCCGGAAATACGCTAGAACGCATCTCCGGCCATCTAAGACCCTTGGAGCTTCCGGGGCCTGGGTGGCCCCTGCACCCTCGCCTATTTGTGCTGTGATAGTGGCCCCCCAATCACCAATTGCTTCCGCCGTGCCTGCATGTTCATATATCTTGAAGCACAAAGCGCTGACATAGACAGAACAGAACAGACCTATCGAAATGACGACTTCCGAATGAAAATTCGCCAATATTGCCCATTTAACAGGTAGAGTAAAAGGTATACCCCTCCATGTTAACGTTTTTAAAGAAAATTTTGCAATTTAAGCTATAAACTGTGAATTTTTGTTTGAGGCTTCCACACACACATACAATCACTTCTCGTACGGTTTTGATCAAACTCTTCGTCAAAATCTGAGAACAATGAAAAACTTCAATATCGTTTGTATGCTGACGCTTCTATATAATATAGATCAAGTTGTTGTCCAGTTAGTCGCCTTGAAGTTTCATGTTCCGAAAAATTCGTAATGACAAGTTATTCCGTCGAAATCTTTCTTTTTAAATTTAACGAAATTCGGACCATTTTAGTTTTGAAATTAACTTTGATGAATTGGCGAATCATTCAATATTATGGTTCATTTGATGGCCTAGATAACTGAAATATTAACATCTGACGTTTTAATGGGTTTTTTTTGGGGGGGGGGAGAAAAATAAATTTCTTCAAGCTGGTGAATGAAAATATGAGTTTTAAAAGCCACAGGGGTGAAGTCATGCCTGATGACATGTCTGGACACATTGTGGACGTATATTCTATGAAGATATTATAGATTATTTCACCGACTGGCTACGGTGGATGTAGGCGGGTGATAACTAGCCTTAAACCTGAACACAGGCCCATACCAATTCACTAACGAACTGATACCAAAGGATGCATGCAAAATGATGTACTGTACATGATGTGTAATGCTGACTTTGTTTTTATTGTACCGTCAAAATCATACGGTATCTGGTTTCGTTTACTGAAAGTTTAGGCACAATAGCGCTGTTAGAAATGACCGTGAGTGATGCCAGATTTAACCAGCTCGCTTTTTTAACTCAACTAAAGCCGTTTGTTGTGCTCGCTTGAACTAAATAGGCAACGGCGCCGGGAAATAAAATAGAAAGACGGCGTTAAAGATGCATGGGTTGCATTTTCCGGTTCCATACATAGTGCAGTATTTTTAAGATCCCAAACGAGAGAGTTATAGCCCTTGTTGTATTTGGCTGTTTGGGTGACCTACATTTACATGTTGAAAATTCGGCTCAAATGAGCATTTTAAAGCAAATACAAACATTTTCAGTGTTGAAATATTTATTTAATATCTAATCCTGAAGATTTGATGTTAAAATACAAACGAAGAAACGGCATATAACATCAAACGGCGAAACCGTCCTGGTGATGGATGTGTCCTGCTGGTGGACGTTCTACTGGTGGACGGGGAGCTGTTGAGTGCTGATGAAACAAGGACTGCTTTATGCAGTTCAATACGGCCTGATAGCGAAATCCACTTCAGCTGCGCGAACATATCTACTGACGGAGTATGGAAAGGGACCTGAAGAATAATCCTCGCCCCACGTTTCTGCAACTTAACCACACGTTGTATCTGTCCTTGATCACAGTTACCCCACACAATATCACAATAGTCAATGGTAGGTTGAATTAAACTATTGTACAACATTTTAGAAGTTTTCACAGTTAATAAATGGCGGAGGCGTTTCAACATACCAAGTTTTCTGGATGTTTTCTTACACAGATAATCTACGTGACCGTTAAAAGTTAAATGTTCGTCCATGAAGACACCAAGTAGCTTGGAGGAGTTTAATCTCGACAATTCCAGGTCTTCGATCTTGAGACTTATATTTTCAAATTTACAACATTTGCGCATCGATCGTACAACCATATAATGCGTTTTTGGAATATTTACATACATTTTATTTTCCGTATCCAATCAACAATGTTATCAAGCCCGGTTTGTGCTTGGGTAATCGCAGTTTGTAAACTTTCATGGGAAGTGTGAATTCTTGTGTCATCGGCAAAACTGTTGATTTCACACTGCTGCACCAAATCTCCAAGGTCGTTCATATATATTATAAACAGCAGGGGACCCAATATGGACCCCTGGGGAACCCCTGTTGGATAATCATAGGTTCTGACGATAATCTTCAACTAAGTGACACCGGCAATTAATTGTTTAATTTACCGTAGTTATTTCCTTGAAATTCCCAATCTAGTCTCTGGGAAGTCAGGTTTTTCGAAATACCACTTACGACATTTCGAGATAAGACACATAAATCTGTGGCATTGTTCAAGGTGCATCTAAAAGGAATGTCGGGGTCCTATCTGCCCCGTAGGATGGGGACGGTGTGCTAAAGTACCCAGATTGTCCTTTTGAATAGAAAATGTTTTCGAGAATCCTCACTATCATCGGAAGATCATTGAGATATGTGTCTTCAGTGGTTTATTTAATGGAATACTTATTTGAAGTTTTCAATAAAAGTACCTACACTAAAGCTGGGACGAGTATAGAGTTTAATATTCGTCCCAGCACTAAGTAAGGATTACTTTACCCTGTTATAGATATCCATGTTGGCATAACATCCAGAAAGTGATTTTCTTTTGAAAATCTATAATTCTTTCTGACTACCGGTACATGCTGTTATGTATATTCGCTGTGTCATGTGTGCTATTCATATAGTGCCACTATGACATTTTGAACTACCTCATTTTGTATCTCGAGCTACCAAAATTGCATGCTATCCTGCAGCAACGACATTTGGGGTTTTGAAACCCAATACCAAATAGTGTTTTGAAACCCATAACGCGTTTTTCCAAAAAACGAAAAGTAGGTTTTTGAAGCACCAAGTTGACGGGGTTCGGAACACCACTTCTGGTTGCAGCTGGGTTTCACCCACTTTTGGGGTTTTGAAAAACTTCCTTTTTTACAGTGTATGCCTTGTCTATCTCCGAAGATCACAATTTAGGCCGACACCACCCGAGTATGGCAGTTTGATTGTCCATAGTGTATTGTGAGTAAGCTGGGAGATATTGCTTTTTTCAAAACCCTTAAACAATTTGAGCTATATTGATCTCATAGATATAGCACATACAAATAAATACGGTTCCTGTAATAACTCCCCAGCAGTAATAGTTTGGTGTTTTTAGTTCAGTGTCTATACTAGCTTACTCGATCACTTTAAATCAGATGCACCTTTCTAAAGGCAAAAAGGAGGGAGAGTTTGGAAACATGTTCCATCTTAAACAAGTTTAGGTTTGAAAATATGTGTTTAGAAATATGTTTGAAACCTAAACATGTTGATGTTGATGTGACTAGAAATGTCAAACATAAACAGATACCGTACTGGACCTCGTTTATATATGGTAAAATCCTAAACATATAATTTGCATCGAATGCCTTCTTCTTATAACGGTAGTAGATTCAGTCATGGATCTTACACTGACCAGTTATGATTAGTGATGTCGATTAGCGTGAATGGACGTATTTGGTCTTTTCGACACATGCATTTGTGTATATTGGAACAACATGACAGGGAACAGGTGAACCGTTCACACCGACAGGCTGATGTAAGGGGGGGGGGGGGGGGGGGGGCGTAGATTATCTTATGGGAAGCCTCCCCTCCTCCGAGTTAAAACCTGTCTCGCTGAATCCGCACGGGGTATGTAATTGTGGAAGTTGTGGGTCTATCCAAAACGTGTTCTGAACTTGTTTCAACCAGAATAAGACGTGGAACAATACATTTACCTTATAGTTTTCCGGGAAATAATCCGTTAAAAAAACTGGCTCACAATAGAATCGCCTAATAACACTATATGAGAAAAGAAGGTTTTCTTTACTAATAGTATACGCACTTTGACTATATATATGTGTGTTAATAACTGAAAGCGTAAACTTTAGTTTTACCATGATCACATACTGTGTCGTGATAATAATTGACTTGTTTTAAGATATTAATCAGGGGCATATAGGAAGGTTATCGAAAGAACTTTCACCCTATGACACGAAAATTAAGGGAAGACTCGGATACAGCGCACATCCGCCCCTTCGCCAAATAAAAACAATGAAAGTCCGATTACATGCATGTTTGTTCATTTTAAGTTTGAGGGGTAAAATCCAAATATAATTTGACTATGCCTTGAGCTATGTTCAGGGCCTACAAGTGTAGCATTTTGTTGTTGTCGCGAATTTGTAAACAGCAGAAAAGTTTTAAAATCTTGAATTGACATATTTTGCAATTCTAAGTTTCATTTATTTGACTCAATATACGTTTCTCCATTTTCATCTAGAAAAGTTAGTGAATTTAGAGGTCCCTGACCCAAGAAATGTTACGTTTTGTTTTTCGAAAATAACTCATATATGTGTGTTAATAAAGTTTTTTTGCTACACCTTTTCTGGTTAATTTCCTTCGAATAAATCGGAGTAAATTATGTTCTTTCAATTTCGCAACATATCCTCGCGAGATGAGAGAAGTGCAGGGATAATTACAGACGTGTATAGGTATGATGAATGAATGATGCATTCAACAAAGTAGGAAGAATGTCCTGTCATTATTTTGATTATTGTCATTTTTTATAAAGAATTATTCGTCATTAGCTATGAGCACGGCAAAAATGTTACGATCAATATTTTCTTTACTAAACTTGATATCATGGAACGCCGCAATTTCAAACAGAATAATAAAGATCAATAATTATAATCATCGTTGAATAAGGCATTTTTTTTTTGGTCAAAAGTACCAAAAAAAGTACCGGATACCAAAAATTAGCAAACTTTTTGTATTTTCTATTCCATTTTTACCAATTGTGTATGACCCAAGGTATTTGTGCTCGAGGTTAAAGTTTGTAAACTGTTTGATTCCAATGAATATTTTTTTTCGGTGACTCAACAAGATACCATTTCTTCTTAACCTTAACCTTTTCATGACCCTAAATGTTAAAACGTTATTTTGATGTTGGTTGAAAAGCAGAGAAAGTGTTGACAGACCAGTTCTGTCAACAGTTTTCATAGAGAGCTAACATTTATATAGATATGCATCTTTTCAAACTCTCGACAGGATAAATCTCCCCATAAATGTCTTTGGCCACAACCTAGGAACGAAGGGCTTTGTAAGTTTTTACACCTGTTCACAATTATTCAGCAAAATAAATATATATGCACGAATAAATGAAGAAAAAAATGGGGCGTGTCTTTTTGTCTGGCGATCCAGACCAATGCTTGGAGTTCCCGCCAATCTACGCGAGCCTTTAAAACACGCATGCGCCACATTGTCGGACCTCATTTCACTCATTCATCAGCAATGGCAGCCATCGACTGTAACCACACTAACGGGGTTGTTCCCGCGAAAAAGCCTCGTAAAATGATCAAGAAACCCGTTACCGTTGTACTGGGTGCCCAGTGGGGAGACGAAGGAAAGGGTAAAGTGGTGGACATGTTGGCAACTACGGCCGATGTCGTCTGTCGGTGCCAGGTAATGTTCGCACATTGAATGACGAAACCAATTTATTCATGATATTTTACAACAACAACATGGGTTACATGTTACATTCCCAACAACAGCATTTTGGGAATATAGCACCATGTCAT
The DNA here is from genome assembly GCA_036873755.1 of Hanleya hanleyi. Classification (NCBI taxonomy): domain Eukaryota; kingdom Metazoa; phylum Mollusca; class Polyplacophora; order Lepidopleurida; family Hanleyidae; genus Hanleya; species Hanleya hanleyi. Next base: position 48,124 of record JAVTVY010037712.1, read on the forward strand.
TTTATCTTGTAGCACCAGTGAAAAATACTCACCGAGTTAAGAGTACATCTATAGATAAACAACAACATTACAACAGCAGGGTTATCAGGGCTTAAAACGTGAAATCGCCATCAAAACTGCAAAGTTCAGCAGAGCGGAAGTCACGTGTTCAAAGAGAACTTCAAAGCAAGAAAAATAACTCTGATACCTGTTCAGGTGAAAACAATTGGAGGGTCGGGTAGCTGACGTAAGAAAATTATGTTCTGCGTACTGTGTAACAGATGCGAGTTACACCCGTCGAGCGCCTCATTGTTTTCTTTCCCGGGAAAGTGGAAGAGCGGGTCTATAAAATGTTTCAAGGATTACAGACGATTTACAGGGTTTTAGAAAGAAAGATTTCTACAGTTGTTCATTTATTCAATATCAGTCCTTATGATATTGCTCAATTCAGCGCGCTCGAAAGCCCTTTGACGAAAAATATGATTGCGTTTCCTTTGCGTTTCGGTTCAAGGCTATATGGTTCCAGATTTTTCAACTCTTTCCATAGGGACCTCATGGATGACGTGTCTTTCGCCAAAACATGTCAAACAGGTTTTGTCAAAGCTCAAATCATTGGTCATCGGATCGCTGACGTAACATTTCCTGATTGCAATTTATCAGGCTGCACAACAATCGGCGCCCAGACACAGTCTTCACAATCCTAATTATATTCGTATGTGTCGCGTGATCGGCAACGTATCATACGGATCAGGTGACCTGTACAAAGATAATGGCAGTACCCAGGAGAAATTCAACTGGCCATTGATGTTTCAAGACGGGATTCCAGACCGATCGGCTCAACATGGCAATGAAAATATTTCCCAAACTCAATAAAAGCAGTGGACAGAGAATGGGGAGGGGTTGTTTTTTTTGCTGGATGGAGCCGTTCGACTCGTGGAGCCATGTTTTTCCGTAGTGCGCATGTAAGTTCAGCTAGAGGATTCATGGTGTAGTAGGAAGGAATGAAGCCATGTAAACTTGGCTGGCCTGGCATGTCTACTACTATCTGAAATGTAGACATGGAATTACCTTAAAGATGTCAAGTGATTTTTACTTAATAGAAAATGCGATGCCAAATCTGACCTAAATTCACAAGCTCTCAAAAGTTTGAAGAAAAGCCTAATGGGTATTAAGCAAGAATGAACTAGACCATCTTCACTGGCAGCACTCGCATATATGTTCGCATTTGCAACATCTCGGGTGGTACCAATCAGGACAATTGTCAGATTTCTGCTCGACAATCCCATCTGACATAGGTCGGACAAAAATGCGAACCTGATACATTTTTCGGCAAGATACCCATACAGCACAATGCTATATCACCCACTATCAAACTATAAATTTATTCTGTAGATTATGATCTACAATGAATAATTACAGTAGCCTTTAAAATGAGAAGATGAATATTCTGTGAAATTCTTGCAAAGAGACAAAATAGGGATTCAGTGGACTTCTATTATGCATTAAAGTTTACTTCTTGAATCGACCCAAGTCTCGTAAAGAAAAGTCTCGCTGGACTAGTCTAAAATTTTAAGGAAGGGAACAATAGTGCTGACAATGAAGATGGTCGAGATTTCAGCACAGTTTAATCTTGCTTATCCCTCGGCAGGTGACTTAAGGATGTCTGCTGGTGGTAAATCAAAGTAATTAACTTTTTGAATAATGTATGTTGTTGCATTCATAATTATGTAATATGAGGAAAAACAAAGAAAAAAATATAGGTTGGTGTGCAAAATTCTCGGCTAGAAGGCTTTTAAAGAAAATCCCCATCTCTTAACCTAGGGAAGGGAGGTAAACCAATAGAAAAACAGGCAAAATGGCTGCCAAAGTAAAAAACCATCAGCAGACATCCTTAAGGAGAAGTTTTCTATGGAATTTCATGAGCTTATGACCTAAGGTAAGATTTGTCATCACTATTTTTTATTATGTAAAAAATCTGTTTCAAATTAAATCTACACCTACATGTAACACCAGTGTTCAACTTTGTCCAGCATTTTTTGATGGAACGCAACACTTAGTAATTGAATACAGCACCTAGTAGATCCAAGCCCAACTTTCACCAGTTGTATTTTTAGTTCTTGGAGTTTAAAAAATTACATATCCATGCCACAGTATTTAGCCTCAGTTAACATAAGTGGTTGAATTTGTTTTTATAATTTCAGTATTTATGATCCATCAGATTAATAGGATAATAAATAAAAAAAAAAAAAAAAAATGGGGTCATCATTACGAAAGTATGACAAACCTGTGTATGTTTATCATTGAATATCCATAACACTGAACACGGGGAAATATGATTTTTTTCTTGCTTGAAGCTCAATAAATCAAACTTCCTCAGGTTTGTTAAAGTGAACGTAAAGGCTGAGGCAACATGCACTCTGTGGGAAAGAACTACAATGAAAGTATCAAACAGCAGCAACAAATATTTTTGGGGATTTTTTTGCACCGAGTAGGAACGAAATTATCTCTGTTGTATTATTGTTCCCCGGCAGCAGCCATGTTGGCTATCTCACCTCAGAGCAGTGACGTCGTATCACCTTGGGAGCTCTCTACTTCGTGGAGTTAGAAAGCGCTGTAAGCATGTAAACATGTTATCGAAGACCCAGATTTCGACACTTCATATAATATGCCTATCTCGCAGTGTCTCTGTCCCGCCAAACGGTAATAAAATTATTTTTACCCCGCTTAAAAGTTCAGAACTTCCACACTCTGACGTTTCTGAATCGATGTTGTTGATCTCGGTGTCTTTGATCTACGATGCGACAATTCTGTTGGGATTGCATCTTCTTTAATTTCCTTCGCCTCCTGGCTCTCCTGCTGGGCGTCAAGATCAGCCTTCCGTAGAGGTCAGGTTGGAAACATTCGGCTTTAAAATAGACCGAAAACAGCACAGATTTCTCGGTTGGAGTACAGTCTAGTCTGCCGATGTTGTGCAGCCACTGTTTAAGAAGATCCGGCTTCCCTAACGGGAATCTGTGTAATGATAACTTATTCGACTGTAGCGGTAGCAAAGGAGAACCCGAGACGGATGTATTTTGCTTGCCATCACTGCGCCCTGACAAGTTTCAGCTTGGTAAACACTTGCTGGAGAGACGCAACACAGTCAAAACACGCTAAACAACCGAGCCCTCCACCTCCGCCATTACAATTCGTGTTACAGCAAAGCCATAACAAAGTGATACTACGTCACAGGAAAATATCACGTGCTACAAGGAAGCGTTTTCATTGGTGCAAGGCTACTCAATAGACGAACATGGCCGACTCCAGTCAATTGTTGCACCAGTCAATTATTCCGGTGTTTGGAATTTTTTTTTCGGAAGAGAAAAAATCACAAAAAATATTTGTTGCTGCCAACTGATACTTTTAATATAGTTCTTCCACATAGCGTGTATGTTGTCACAGCCTTTACGTTCACTTTAAAACAGATATAGTTCCCATTGGATTTATAAAAACATGGGGTCACCATGCTTTGTTAGAAAATAGTAGCAGTATAACAAATAATTTGAGCCTTGTCAGCCGTGTGTCTAAAGAGGGGGTGAGGAATATTTCTGGGAGGTTCATCTATAAAGCATTTATTGTTTATTTATTGTTTTTGTTCGTACGGTTGACTGGTTGACCATGGTCAGTGTAAGGTAGAAGACCTTGGTATTCATGATGATTACTGACAGCAGACTGAGTAAATCAGATAGCCAATCACAAGCATCATCATACACAAATCAACCTGTACACATGCCATGGTGTTAATATCCAGAGTCTCATCTCCGGTTTTTAGATGAAATTTACACCTCCAATTTGAATGCTTTCGGTGGTCTGCTCTACATGTATCGAGGCTGATTTGAAGAGTGAACGGAGAAGTCAACTTGTGTGTTATGATGTCCTCAAGTGACTGTGTTACATTTACAATTTCTTACTTTAGTAAGTTCAAGAGACAACTCAAAATACAGGGTTGTTTTCCGGGTCTAGCCCACTGAACATTGTAGGCTGGCTGGTGGATAGATAATTAATTCATTGACTGGCATGACTTGGTTGAAATGTGTGCTACATGAACTTGTATTTATACCTGATGTAGTTGGGTATAATGACTCTGCTGGTGGCCTATACGAGTTATAGGGTTATTAACACACTCTTGCATATATAAGCATTTTTACGGAATGGCACCGAGCCAGTCCTGCTAATAACATAACATTTCACTTAGTTAGGACCGGCTAGAACTAGAGATAATAGCACAAACACACAATAGTCTGACGCAGCAGTTCTGCTGATAACCTATATGTAGTTTTGGTTGATAATGAGAAACCATAGAACACATAGAATGGTTGTTGGCACCTGTTCAGTTATATACCTTTGGTGTTTTGGTATTTATTGTTGGCTGGCTCATAGTGCGGACTAGAATATTATACATGTGTATGCCTGGTATAACTTTATATGTAGGCCTTTGTACATGTATATAATTCTCCACACGTATAAGAAAAAAAAGTAGAAGTACAATACAATAGATTTCTTGCAGTTAACAACACAGATTGGTGCACATTAAACTAAGTTATCTTTTTCCTGTGTGAAAAATTTATGCTCGTCTTATAAACGGTAAAGTCCCAAAAGGCTGGTTTTCATGCTCCTGGAGGTCAAAATTGAAAACTAGTTTGTTTGGGGTAACCCTATCTACTCACCAAAAAGGCCTCTACACAAAACTTTTTATTGTATTACTTTTATTTTATTCATCTGAGATATATGTGATATTTCTGAAACGGTCTTATATTGAAATTATATATGTAAATCAGGAAACTACGTGTGTAAAGCAGGAATGGTAAATATTATTTTCACTGTTTGTCACGATTGTCTTTTCTTTCATGAAGCACTATTGTCATCAGGTATGTGATTATGAAGAAGTTCAAATAAAAAAAATGAAATAAAATAAATTGAAAAATAAAAATAAAAATCGACCTACCGACCCATGGTTTGTAGCAAGGCTATGTTACCCCAAACAAACAACTTTTAAATTTTGTCTCCATTGATTGCAGGCATCAACAGTCTGAGTAGGACTACACACCTTCGCTATGCTTAGTACTGTGTATGGGGTAAAGTTTTGAATGGGGTAAACTCGCAGAAATGTATGTATGTACACATGTATGCTTCATTTAATTACTGTACTAGAAGATAAGGATAGTAGTACACATTTTGTGGTGTTCTATTTGGAAACACTTAGGAGTGATGGAAAATCATGAAGAAGAAAGATTGATGACACATAGGTGATATCAGCTGTCAAAACAATATTCAGGCTTTTTTTGCTGTCAACTTTGATAACTTTACTTGTGACCAGGGCAAACCGGGTTTGCGCAGGTGAATCTGATTATTAAGCTGGGAGAACTGAAAGCTTGTATCCAAAGCTCCCAATCCGCCAGTGCCTGGATGAAGCGTGATAACCAGCAATATTCCAGCATAGCAGGACTTCATCATTGTACATGTATCATACAATGATGAAATCCTGCTTTGTTTTCGATAACCAGCAATATTCCAGCAATCTCGCAAACACATACAAGGGCTCGTGAATTCTACACATGCACATGTGTAGTATTGTAGGTTGCTACAGACAATTGTCTTCCTGTATTCCATATCAGCACTTGCCCAGCCATCCGTTTATTCCTGTGGAATAAATATTCTAATAATCCAACATTAAGGTACCCACAAACTCCATACTCTGATAATATGCTTCAACCCCAGGGCTTTACAGTACGCTCTATCACGTCATTCAATGCCGTGCCTTAATTAAGATGTGCCCAAATTGTATGAGCAAAAAAAAAAAAAAAAAAAATAATCTAAAAAAATTTATGGTTTCATGCATTGAAAATGAATGTTGAGTTATGTTCAGGGAAATTTCTCATCAATTAAGCAACAAATTTGAGTCAAAGCTTGCCTATCTATTTTGTCAGAATTTGGGGATATTTTCACTTTTTTGACCACATTCTGCTGCCTTGAAAAAAATTGTTACATTGAACAGAGGCCTACATTTGGGAGATCTAAACCCTGGTATGTAAAAATATTTTTATATATAAAAAAAACAAATGTGGGGGGTGGAACTGTGAAATATGGATAGAGGAAACATAATTGTTGCCAATCAGAAAATGGTACTGGTAGTTGTGAGATCAAGCACAAAAAATAGCAGGTGCTTTATGAACTGTATATTGGAAACCCCACATTGTCACAGTTCTCTCTTTATCTGTAAAGTAGATTTAGAGGATGGAGACAGGTTAGATATATTCAGCAATGGGAAACTACATGTAGTCCCTTGAACCTGCCACAGTAAATCAGTGACCTGAGACTTGACCTCACACCTCCTGGTGAACAATACATGTATATCTTTCTTTATCTGCTTCACAATAATGGGATATACTACAAGACTTCTGCTCCTTTTTTATTCAGTCTATTTTCCCGCGCTATAATTTCCCGCGCTAAAGTATTTATGTTGTAGCCTTGGGCAAAACTGAAATCTCTTTGTGATATTTTTCATCACCTCTGAATGCTATCTTGCTTGCTGATTTTGATATAACCTACATAATTTAATTATGGATGTACCTTACAGAATATTAACGTGAAAAGGCAGATTTTCCTATTAATGTTACTCATCATCATGTTAATAAATTGTGCACGTGTGTATATATTATTTTATTATCCCACAAGTAAATTTGTATTCAATATCAGGCTTGTGATTGGTTAAAGGCCGGGTCGTGTAAACCCATACACCTTCCGAGTGGTGCCTTGCTGCTCAGGTTATATAAAAAGCAACCCGCGTGCGATTGGAAATCACGCTCTCGCATCAAAAGTTCAGCTGACCATATCTCGATATTCTTGGAATAACTTTTGTCCACTCATCAACATTTAAAGATGTAATCAGCCTCAAAATGGACGGATTTTGTAAACTCTCCCTATGCGTTTTTCAGCAGGGAAGATTATCAAAGCATCATATGTATTATATTTGATGATAGTGGGGTCGCTATATACAACGAATGCAAGAATATCTTGTCAGAGAAATTTGAAACTCTGCCCGCTTCAACGGGTTTTCTGTTTCGCCACTGAGTGTGTGTTGTACGCGGAGAAGAAAATGACGTCACTGCGTGACGGGTGACGTAGCGACGCTCATGAATCTGAATGCTGCACAGCTGCAGCCATGGGATAACGTCATGGCTCGTGCCTATGGTTCGGTAATGTCGCATAGCATACGTTGGTAGAATGCACCACATGTGTATACGCTTGTTGACGTGGCCGTGGAAAAATAAACGGCATGCCATGCTGTTTATTTTTAAAGATCAATTCCTTCTATTTTCTTGTGAATGGTAGAAACAGATTTAGTTTCTTATGGTCAAATGTGTCTCATTTTGTACCTGTTGTAACATATGTCACTTTCGCTGAGTTTGAGAGACATCCCTGATCGATTTCAGCCCGGATTTGAGGCTGATTACATCTTTAATGGAATAAAGTCATAATGCATCAGTTTCATTGAAGTGTCTGATATATACCTCACCAAAATGTATCATTGAAGTGTCTGATATATACCTCACCAAAATGTATCATTTGTTCCGAAAATGAAAGTCAGTTTCCGAACGAATGCAGATCAAACTGGATGAATGCTGATTGTGTTATGGTGCGTTTCTTGCAGAGAATTAGCTGACAGTTTCGTAATGGAAATAACCCGCAGAACTGATTCCTGATTCCTCAGTTTGTATGATTTTCAGGGAGGGTTGTAATTTCCATACATCCAGGAGAAAACCAGAATAACTAAATAGTTTGTCCATGTATTTACAGGGAGGTAACAATGCCGGTCACACTGTGGTGGTAGGAGAGAAGGCCTATGACTTCCACATGTTACCCAGTGGTATTATCCAGCCTAACTGTGTGTCTGTATTAGGTAAGTAAGGGAATCCCTGCCAAACCAATTCTGCCAACCATTCACTGTATCCTTCTGCCCAGTGCACAGTGGTCTCTCTTGAAGTAGAAATCCATCAGCTGCTTGGTTCTCGTCTTCACTGCCTTCTCAGCCTCTCGTGTTTGTAAAATTGGTGAGAGCTGTTGATCACTCTCCTAGATTTTGTATTGCAAGATTGATCATTGTATTGCAAGAGTGATCATTGTATTGCAAGAGTGATCATTGTTGATCATTGTATTGCAAGAGTGATCATTGTATTGCAAGAGTGATCATTGTATTGCAAGAGTGATCATTGTATTGCAAGAGTGATTCAAATTCAATCTTTACCAATACATTTTCATTTTCCAGGAGAGTGATCAATGACTCTCCTGGGAGTGAAATTAGACGAGTGATGGAGAGGGAGAAAACGAGAAACTGCCTTCTAGCTTCACACGGTCCAGGAATGGTTCTCTCTTCGTCAGAGTTTGTTAATTCTGTTGCTGTAACATCCCTCTGACTGCATCAGACCGAGAAATCGTGGCACATATGTAATGTGCATTATTTTGATCAACATGATTCAGCATACATGTATGACAGAGATGGAAAATGCATCCTGCATACAGAATATATATATCTTACAGAAAATGAAAAAGGTACATGCTGCACCATGTAAGCTTTCTGTCTGTCTTGTGTGCTGTCCTCAGTGTTTTATAGTGTGGATGTAGGGTGTCTGGTTCCATGCTGCTTCAAAGATTTCTTCTTTGAAGTAGCAGGAACGCAACTTGGCTGGGTGGTGCTTAGTTGGTTCGTCGCGATGACGTTAAATTCTATTCACTCACTTGTTTAGTTGTGACATCCTGAACCATCTCCGCTTTGCTTAGTAACAGGCGATGTTGATTGGCCGAGAGCTATGCACATAAAAATGCCACATTTTAAACCCCCAAATTACATATACAGGAACACCGTAACCTTAAATTAGGTCATTTTTCTGTTGGTCTTGTTTCAGTTGTTGATATGATATTTATCATACGGTGTAAATGTAATTAATTTAAATGTATTTTATCCTTCAATCATGTTACAGATAAAACCTCTCAGTACAATAGTGCTGGAGGCTTGGACTTCGTGTACAACAGGTGGCTTAAAAGTTCTGGAAAAAAGATTACTAAAATGGATGTACATCATTCAGGGCTGTTTTTTTCACGGGAATCTTGATTCTGGAATCCTGTGAATACTTCCGCTTAAAACTCTTTCCCCCTTAGACTTGTGGGGAATTTTCCCTCTCTGACCCATACTAGATTTGTAATGGCGTAGGTCTTTAACCCATGGAGACATTTCAATTTTCATACTTCTCCCGCGATGTAAAATATGTCCCATGTCATGTGGAGAAATATTTACCAATGGTTTTCCACAGACCCATTCTACTTAATTTGTTCACGTTTTATACCAATATCAGCAACATTTATTCTAAAAATTAGTAATCTTGCGAGAAAATGTGTTGTGTCTGCTTTCCGTCTGTTGGAAATCACGAAAAAGGCGAAGAAATTGTCGCATTTTAGTCCCGTTTTGCAGCGTTCTGTTGTTGTTTCGCTGCAATTCCTATGTTATTCTATACCATTGTAAAGCTAATTCTCCCTAGATTCGGGATTTTACGGAGACATAACGATATGGCAGGTTTTGAACGAGATAAAACTGAAAAAGTCCCATATACTTCCCGGAAGCAGAATGACGACGATAATAAATATTCATAAGGTGAAAAAAGACAGCTCACTGATTGGCCAAGGTTGAGCGAGACCCAGCGTGATTGAAGAAAGAGGTCACGTGGTGACGCAGTCGCTATGGTCACTGTCGGACAAAAGACCGGCTGGGAAAGAATGGCGGATAAGACATTTACGGCGAAGACAACACCTCGTGGGAAAATATGTAAAATAAACTCAGATGGGCAGATTTGACGAGCTAGTCATCAAGGTTAGATACTTTGGTAGTTTATGCTCGCGTTACGTGAAATATTCAGGAATTTGGAAGCAGATTTTACTATTTTTCGAACGTTTATCTTAGAGCATACCAAACTCATTTGGTGTTGGATCGCGCATTTTCCGTCAATTATTTTTTTCCTCTCCTGATTTCATTTTACCCGTATTACAAAACAAACCAACCGTATACAAGTCAGATTTATTTAAATTTTGGCTTTCTGAAAATGTATAGTTTTAATTATGTTTTACTCAAAGTAAACGCGAAAAAATTGCAAAGTAATCCATCACATGGGAACTCAGTGACCCGTCAAAATCCGTCTTCATGGGTTAGGCGAACATCCGTCAAAACACGCTTACATGGGGATCGACACAAGCCGTCAAAACCCGCTTATATGGGGGAAAGAGTTAATAAAACATTTCTGTCGAGTTTCAATAATCTAGAAAACAATAGATTTTGGATCTTGGATTTGCATTAAATTTGATAAAAATTATAATTATTTGTCATTGTTTGTTTAACTAAACCACTCCATGTGAGTCTCAATCCCTGTTAGAGATTCCAGAGATGTGAAAGAGGATCAGTAGTGTTGCAGAAACCTTTATGGTACCGTAATCCCTTTGATAATTCAATCACCCTATCAAATTCAATCACTCTACATCTAACTTTGGGGACAAAATTCAATCGGCTGTTCCAATAAATTTTATCACTGAGATAACAAAGAAATAATAAAATATCTCCATGATTTTGGACAACTTTGTCAACTTGTTCTAATAAATTTGATTATTCTCATATTTTATGATGGGAAATTTCACTTCCTGTGATTGAATTATTAGAGGGATTACTGTAACTGCAAACTGGCTTGCTGATGTTGTCTGGAGGAATACAGTAACACATAATAATTTTCCAATGACTATGTCATGAAAATTAAATGTACAAATATGGAGAAAGTACAATTAATATTGTTTGGCCTTCAAGCAATAACTAATTTAATATATCATGTTTTCTTGTTCCAGGAAATGGAGTTGTTATACATCTGCCAGACTTATTCAGGGAGATCGAGAAGAACGAAGCAAAGGGTATGATTAACTGGAGAGAGAGACTCATCATATCAAATCGTGCACATTTGGGTAGGTAGTCAATACGGACTGATTCTATATTTTGAGAGAGAGCTGAGAAAGGAGGCATGACGAGTCCTATAGCTGAGAATAACATGACTGGTCCTATACCTGAGAATGACAATAATTGTTTATCCTTTTGTTTGATGATTGGTAAATGCAGGCCATGGTGAGCAAGTAGCCTCAGTGAAAGTTTAACCCTTTACCTGATTTAAACATGTCTTTCAACCCCGCATGCACATTCTGTAGTTTGAATTGACAAGTTATGCATAAACTCATAGCGTGTTTGAAGGTGTGGTCAATGTTCCTGTTTTTTCCAGTACAGTTTTTTTGATGCAACATTTTCATACATATTTGACAAACGATGTCAAACGATATGTTTTCGAAAAGCCAATATTTTATTAAATCTTCCTGTATAGCTGTTGATAGGTTTATAATGAAAATAGAACACAATAGAAAGAGAAGTAGAAAAAAGAATGCGAAATTGACAATAAGTCCACAGTACAATTTACGATGAGCTCCAACAGGTATGCAAAGAAATCTGGAAAACCACATTGAAATTCCTACATATTTCGATAATGCGAGTATAAATGACCATGATAGTATCTAACCTTAAAGACCGGCCCATTCAATTCACTTCGTATACTTCATTTCACAAATTTTTCTGACCCCATCAGATCTCTGGTTGAGAAAATTTTTCAGACATGTTGAACTCAATTTTACCAGCAGACAGTGTTAGTCCAATCACAGCACTTCTGATGGGACACGATGGGACAACCGACTAATCAGCGATGCTCATTCATTCTCTGATCACGTGTGTTCTCAAGCGCAGCGTTAGGGGGGCGTCGTTGGGTGCAAACAATCCCCTTCACCACCCAACCATATGTTATGTTTTTGCATTAAAGCTTCCCTTCTATTACAAACCGCCATTATTCTCCTCTGGAGATCTCATTTGCAAAAGAACTAAAAGAGTTAACTCCCCTGATCCTGGGTTACCCAGGCAACGTGTTCCACGCATGCGCCCTTTGATCCCTGATTCTTCATATTTTCCTTTGCAAGCCAGCGTAGCTGACGTGTTTGGAAGATCTCTGCTGTGATTTATAATCTAGCATAGTAAAGTATATTTAGAGTAGGAAGGTTTGGTAAGCAGTATGTCTGATGTAGTCACTCCTTTGTCTCGACATTCTGATCGTTGTACTGTATGTCAAACTTACAGGTCGCTTGCAGATCGTCACTCTGCGTGCCATCTTTGCCGACCGCAGATTTGCACACAAAGCAACTCGTGCAGTGAATGCGTGGACTGGGACGACGCAGTGTGGCATAGATATTCGACCTTCATGCAGTCTACGGCTATAGCAACATCTGTAAACGTTGACCGACTGAAAGGGAAAAGAAGAGCTGCAGCCCAGCGTTTCCTACAGGGAATTCAAGCCTCAAACTTGAATCCCAGTCATTTGGTTTTGACGACCTTACCGACGGTAGTAAGGACCCCCCCCCCGGCACAGTACAGGGATGTTTTGAACCTGGAGGATCATTCCGATTCGGATCTTACTCATAAGATGACGACCCATGTCAAGCTTTCTGATCCGGACCCTCTACATTTGGACACCTTCTCATCCCGGATCCGAACATCATCATCCCGAAGCCCGGACTCCCCGGTCGAACTTGAGATGGTATCAGCGCCGAAGTCGGACTCTACAATTAAAGTGAAGAAACCGGCCACGGTACAGCTCAAAGCCCGGGAGCCGGAACATCAACTTCCCGGAAAATCGAGCCGGAATGCAGACCGGGACCCGGATATCCGAGAACATTCCCGTAATCCGGACACTCGAACTACGGAGGACCGGAACGACCATTCAAGGCACACAACCCGGAGTTCCGATCATCATCATTCAAGGGATAAAGATCGCCTTCCCCGTCCCGGACGTCGCTCCCGTAGCCCGGATCGTCGGCGAGTCGAAAATACGGATCGTGAGAGGAATCCGGACTCGGATTTTCGACATTATCAGCGCCATTCTCGGATAGAAGATCGAGATCGAGAGACGACCAGACATAGAAGCCGGGAACCCCGGGAGAAATTTATTCGGACGAGTCCCCGTTATCAACCACGTTCCCGTAGCCCACACAGATATCGGCGACAGAGTCCCTTATGGCCAGGGGTTGGAAATCGAAACTTATCTTCTCTGGGTCCACGTGAACCTCGCCGTAGATCACGCTCTCCCAGACGACACCAGCCAACACAGATGAGTGGACATCAGGCACAAGTTGAAAAATCTACACAAAAAGAAATTTCCAAAAACCGGACTACCTCCCCGAAACGGAAACGGACTTTACGGGAAACTGACGCAATCCACTCCAGTTTAGCTGTTCTTTCATCACCACAGAAGCGTAAAGAGAGAACATGCACAGAGACGTTGCCGACAACCACGCCGTTGCCCCAGACGCAAATTTCTGATAAATCTTCGGAGAGTGAGAGAAGTCAGAGATCTCGATCAACTTCAACTTCCCCACCACCGAAACGAAGACGGAGTCGTTCTCCTTCGGCAGACTTGTCTGTATCACCACCACCGGAGTCGGACTCTGATTCGGACAAAAAAGAAGCTATTCCATTCAAGACCAAGATGGCGGCGATTTATAAGCTCAAACCTAATATTGCCCGACCTTCTGAAGATGAGAAGTCCCAAGCTCAAAAGAAGAAGCGTTTAACGGCAGCCTCTACTTCTGCTAAGGATCTAACCCCTGTAGACCAGGGCGTCCCGACAACTTTTCCCCCATCTCCGAGTGGAAAAGATTATTGGACCAGTGTGAGGAAAATAAATTGACTTCCAATGCTGTATACCCTAAACGTCCGGGAGTCTTCAAGCCGTATATACTTCATAACAGGTTACTACCGGATAAACCGGCACGTGTAGATGGTGACATCAGCACTATTTCTTTGACACCGAAGCCGTCCATCATCGACCTCCCCGTCTTACAGGCATTACAGGTTGAGGAGATGATGCTACATCAACACCGGATAACCTCTTACACCGACTATTTCATCGCTGGAATGAAGAATCTCATTAAGGAAATTGGCGAACGCCCTCAACAGAAGGAAGCCGTTCCCATCATGACGAATGAGGTCGATTTTTTGTGGGGATTCCTCGACTCCTTAGACAGAGCCAACGCCCACATCATGCAGACTGCTGCCTTCTCCTTTTCTACAGTACTTCAAGCAAGGAGATCGGCTCATTTAAAACAACTGAAGACAGACGTTACACCGCATGCTAAGACGACATTATTACAGCAACCCTTCGCTTCACATATGTTGTTTAACGATGCCATCCAGACTGTCAGATCAGAGGTTCAAGATGAGAGATCTTCCCGACTCATTGACGTTTTAGCGAAACAGCGCCCCACTCTGGACAAGTTCAGCAGACCGAAGGGTCAGGGGAAGACATCAGCACAGACCTTTACCAAGACCACCAAGAGCGACCAGCCCAAACGGGGCAGCTTTCGAGGTAAAGGCAAACGACGTGGTGGACCTCAGTTCCAGCCCCTAGGGGACGGGACTCCGGACACCGTAACTAATCAACTGACCGCTCCATCCAATCTCATCATTCCTCCATTTCATCAATTTCAGCATCCGGTCGTCGGAGGACGTCTGCAGACGTTTTGGCAGAATTGGGAGTCCATTACCAACGACAGGTGGGCCATAAGAACCTTAAGGGACGGATTTCATCTCACATTCCTCAAGTTCCCACGTCTCATCAGGTATCCACAGCCCCCGAAATTCCCGATTCGACCAGAACATCTGCAGACCTTAATTTCTTCAGACGAGAGCTCAGCCAAGACGAAGACATTCCGGGTTTTACAGTCCAGTGTTCCTCGTCCCAAAGTAGGGCTCCGATCAACTGCGCATGATCTTAGATCTCCGACGTCTAAACAAGGACCATCTAGCGACGCCTCCAAGGTTCAAGATGCCGTCCATTCCTTCCTTGCGGTCCCGACTCCCACTGAAGACTTGGATGGTATCCATCGACCTTCAAGACGCCTATCTTCATTTACTCACCTCATCGACGTTATCTTCGTTTCGCCGTTGCCGGAAGGAGGTTCGAGTGGCAGGTTCTTCCTTTCGGCATATCCATCGCCCCGTGGTGTTTCATCCGCATTACTCAGCCCATCGTTTCATTTCTTCACCTACGGGGCATCAACATCGAGATTTACATAGACGACATCCTGCTGTGGTCCGTGGACGAGAATCTTCTCAGAGGCCAAACAGATTTCGTCCTTCAGGTCCTACGTCAGATTGGTTTCATCCCTCACCCGGAAAAATCAGAACTACAACCGGCTCAACAGAGGCATTACATGGGAGCATTCATCGATTCTCAGAGGGGCATAGTCCTACCGCCGGAAGATCGATGGAACAAAATCCAACAAGTAATAAGACAATTCTTATCGTCACAATACCAACCATTGCAGCGGTGGCAGGTACTACTAGGACTGCTAACTTCAACACAGGATTTGACACCGTGGGGCCGACTACAGGTACGACATCTACAATTCCATGTCCAACCGTTCCTACGAATGGAAACAGACAACCCGGTGGTGCCAGTACCACAAAATCTCCATGCACATCTCAGATGGTGGCAGCATCGACTCAATGTGATGATCGGGGTACCATTTCGTCCGCCTCATCCAGACCGCTATCTTTTCACAGATGCATCGCTAACGGGCTGGGGAGCACACATGGGGGACTGCGAAGTTGCCGGGCGCTGGTCCCAAGAGGAAGCCCAACTTCACATCAATGTCCTCGAGATGTCGGCCATCATTCATGCTGTCCAACACTGGCTACCTCACATATCCCAGTCATCTCTTCTAGTGGCCACAGACAACATGACAGTAACAGCGTATGTGAACAAGCAGGGCGGCACGAGATCACATCAACTATTTCTGCAGACATTGGACTTACTTCAGCTAGCTCAGCTTCATCAGTTCCATATACGAGCACGGTATATACCGGGGAAACTCAACGTTCTGGCAGATGCCTTGTCCAGACCAGACAAGATCCTGCAGACGGAGTGGATGCTACACCCACATGTTTTTCAGAGCGTAGCACAGATTTGGGGTCAACCTCAACTAGACCTATTTGCGACCAGGCACAACAAACAGATAGCATGCTTTGTCAGCCCAGTCCCAGATCCGCAGGCTCTAGCCGTAGATGCGTTGTCGTTGGACTGGAACGGCCTACTAGCCTACGCGTTCCCTCCAATAGCCTTGATTCAGATGATCCTCAAGAAAATTTCAGAGGAACGATGTATCATCATCATGATAATCCCGTGGTGGCCTCAACGACCTTGGTTCCCGCAATTACTACTGCTACTCACAGACACGCCTCGGCGACTACCAGTGTGGCGAACTCTTCTCAGCCAGCATCGTCAGGGAGTTGTCCACGAGAATCCGGCCTGGATGAATTTACACGCCTGCAGACTATCGAGCATTCCCTCAGAGCAAAAGGATTTTCAACGGAGGTTGCACAAACGATGGTCAATGACAACAGGAAATCAACCAATCAAGTATACCAATCAAAATGGAAGTATTTCAGAACGTGGTGCAGAGACAATCAGCTTAATCCCGATTCTGCCTCTCTACCCATAATTGCTGATTTCCTCCTCCATCTACATAGAGACAGACACTTCCAGCACAGTACAATAGAGGGTTATCGATCTGCCTTATCTAGAGTTTTGCGTCTATCCATCAACTTAGATATTGGACAGGACAAGGACATTTCGTCACTCCTTAGAGCCTTCGCCCTCCAATCCCGACGAGCACAACAATTACTTCCAAAGTGGGACGTTGGTGTGGTATTGAGCTCTCTTCTAAGACCTCCGTTTGAACCACTAGCGGATGCAACTATAAAGGCAGTATCCTACAAGACGGCCTTCCTGATGTCGTTCACACTGGCAACTAGAGTCTCCGAACTTCATGCCCTAGAAAGGAAGTCACTAAAGTGGACTCGGGACTGGTCAAGAATCTCATTATGTCCCACCCTGGAATTCCTTGCGAAAACGAACCAATGCTTCCTGGACCACACACTAAACGTCTCTACGACATTCCGGCGTTATCCAAGGTGTTGGACTCGAACCTGGACGAGGACAGATGTCTGTGCCCAGTTAGGGCATTACGGCACTACATTCATCGTACAGACCCTAACAGAGGCACCAGACGTCTGCTATTTTTATCTCTGAAACCTAATGCTACAGCGGATATCACTAAGAACACCATAGCCTCATGGTTGAAGAAAATTATTCAGTGGACGTATGAACTCGCAATCGACAGTCCTCCCCTACTGTCCTCGGTGTCATCACATGAAATTCGTGCACTGGCTGCGTCTTGGCCTCTTAAGAAGAACTTATCCATCGCTGACATCGTCAACGCATGCGCATGGCGATCAAACTCGACGTTTACCAGTCATTACTTGAGAGATTTATCCATTCAGGCAGATGGAGTGACTACATTGGGCCCTCTAGTGGCTGCCCAACATGTAGTCCTTTAATTCAGACCAAGAAGAAGAGGGGGGAGCTGAAAGATCAAGACAAGAGCACTCTGGGTAAGCGCATCTTCATCCTTGAGACAGAGAGGCCTTACGAGGAGCGGCAAGACGTATTATAGTCGTAAGACACCATTTTGGCAAATGGTCTATAGTGACGGATCGGATCCATCCACCTCACTAAGTCGTCTTGCGTATCTCCTCATAATGCCTATTCGCCTGTCATTACGGCTTGGGTTTTATTATGTGGTTTTACATTAAATACAGAGTTCAACTCGGGTTACGTGTTCCGCATGTCTGCGATATGACTTAATCGACCGGCGACCTAACCTCCTCTGTTGGTAGTCTGGCGGTTTGTAATAGAAGGGAAGCTTTAATGCAAAAACAGAAAACATTTAAAAACAATGTTTGTGTTTTTTATTAAAGCAAACCTTCTATTACAAAGGATGCACCCAACCCTACCTCCCCGCACGCCTTGGTCGTTATTCAACACGCCAACTACTGCGGCAGGAAAAAATGAAGTATCAGGGATCAAAGGGCGCATGCGTGGAACACGTTGCCTGGGTAATCCAGGATAAGGGGAGTTAACTCTATTAGTTCTTTTGCAAATGAGATCTCCAGAGGAGAATAATGGCGGTTTGTAATAGAAGGTTTGCTTTAATAAAAAACACATTGTTTTTAAATGTTTTCTTTTCCTATGTTGGTTAGCACAGTAATGAGCTCTCTAAGTAAGCATAGGAAACGCCCCCATCTGAAGAAATCCTGGCGACACCCATGGTTCTCACATGCAAACAGGAACTTCTGATTTCTAATAACTAAATGGATTTTTGTCCAGTTGTAGTGTCCTTATATTTATATTCATCGGCTATATATTCCCTCATCCACTCTCATTGATTTTTTTAAAAATGAAAGGCTCTCCATTTCCTTAAAGCTGTCGATGCTTCTGCAGTGTGTTCTTTTCAATGCCTAGTATTTCATGTATAGTAAACTCAGACCGTCTTTTCTTCCTGTGATGTCCTGTAATTCAAGAAGAATATTCCTATGAAATACCTCCTATACTTATTCATATATTTTGCTGTGTGTTCACCATGATCATTGATTGTGCATATTGGACTTTTTTTCTCAGAGCTTGCAACTTAAAAGTAGGCCTATTGGTCTTGTTTATTATATTGGATGGTGTTATGATTATGACATTATTGTTATTTGACAGTGTTTGATATGCACCAGGCTGTGGATGGAATGCAGGAACAGAAACGAGGAAAAGACAGGTACGGTAATCTCTCTATTCTGCTCTCACTGCCATTTTATTAGACCGTAATTAAAAAAAAAAAAAAAAAATTGTTTGTGATAACAAGATCTTTGACTAAAAATTGACTCAGATGATATGGGAATATATATATATTTTCTCTGGCTCTTGTAATTGGATAGGAAAAAGAAGAAATTGTGTATGATCCCTCCAAAAAAAAAGTTTCGGGTTAGGCCCTTTTGATGGGTTGGTAGGGTTATCACAAATGAAGAACTTTTTTTTTAATTTTGACCTTACTTAACCCTGGATTTATGAGTGGAATATTGTAGTCCTTCATTAAAATTAGTTTGTGCACGTAAAGGGTCAATATTTGACAATGTTCAATTGATTTCTGTAAATTTGAGAATATTTAGTTTCGTTGACTGCATCAGATACATCATACAAAATAAATTAGTTTCAGTGTTGTCATGCATATTTTGACCTGTTATCTCTTTCAGTATTGGCACAACAAAAAAGGGGATTGGTCCAGCATACTCATCAAAGGTATGCAAAATCTGAAACAGCACGACTTTTTTATTCTCCCTCCGTCTAACCATGATTCTTTTCACAGGCTCATCTCAGTTATCCCTGCCCTCAGTAGCTGAAGTTGAACTTTACAAGATGTCTATAGGCTATTGCACATGGCGTACTACTTTTCATATTCTTATTCATATCAAATGAGGAAATGATCTCTAGAACATTCTTCCTATTAGACAGGTCCCAGCCAAGAAAAAACTAACATTTTTTGGGGTCAAAGTTTTCTCAGTGGTTCCGTCATCCTGGACTTATGACCTTTCAATTTAGCTGAGGGACCACCCTGGATTTGGCCTCAAATCCAATATGGCGGCCAAAATCCAAAATGGCCGCCCATACCCATAGAAACTCACAATTCCCTGCTCGAAAATCAATTTTTTAACCACAAACTAAGTTTTTTTCTAGTCCTAGGTAGGGTATGAATAATTATTTAATTTTGGAATGATTTGTAATTGGTCTGAAAATTCAATATGTCCGTCAAAATCCAAAATGGCGGCCAATGTCCATTGAATCACACATTTTCCTGCCCTAATATGTAGAGATGGACCATCCTTGAGCCGAATGCGTCCTGTGGGGTGTCATCTTGTAGCTCTCGGGGTGTAGACCCCGATCTGATGGATATCCATGTCATCTGTAACGTCATCGGTGACGTCATCGGTACGAGTAGTAGCGAAAGCAGGCATTTTGGGAGTGCTTGGGGGTGTGTTTGGGGTAAAGATGGACCATCCTTGGTCCGAATGTGTCGTGTGGGGTGTCATGTTGTAGCTCTCGGGGTGTAGACCACGACTTGAGGTTTTTTCATGTCATCTGTGACGTCATCGGTGAAGTCATCAGTACGAGTAGTAGCGAAAGCGGGAGTTTCGGAGGTGCAATGGAGTGCGTTTGGAGTAGATGACGGCATATTCTTCCATCCAGCTACCTGATAGAGTTACCTGTGAGTGTGAGTGTATGCGCATGAGTGAGTGGGATACGACTGGACTAATGTATCATCTGTTTTCATCATTTTGCGCATGCGCAGTCTGGCCGTAGTATAGAAAGCAGACATTTTGGGGATTCGTGGAGGTTTGTTGAGTGATTGAGGGACCATCCCTGGGCAAATGGACCGTGTGGTGTATCAGTGTCAAGCTCTCGTGGGTCCAACTGGTTTGTTTTCATTTTAAGTCGCGCCAATCTGCGCATGCGCAGTTGGGGTGTAGTAAGTAAAGTGGTCATTTTGGGAGATGTGTGGGAGTCTGTTGAGTAATGAGGGACCATTCTTGGTCCGAAAGCCCTTGTGTGAGGTGTCAAAGTGAAGCTTTCGTGGTGTAGGCCATGATCTGAGGGGTGTCCCTGTCATCTGTGACGTCATTCTTGAAGGCATCGGTAGGAGTAGTAACCAAAGTGGGAATTTTGGGGGTGTGAATTATGGTGTTTGGGGTAGAGAGGGACCATGTTTGGTCCAAATGGCCCGGTTGGGGTGTCCTAGTGAAGCTTTCGTGGGGTAGAGTCAGACTGGCATGTTTTTTATTGAAAGTCGCCCCAATCTGAACATGCGCAGTTGTGGTGTAGTAAGTAAAGTGGTCATTCTGAAAGTGCGTGGGGATGTGTTTGAGCGATTGAGGGACCATTCTTGGTCCGAATGCGTCGTGTGAGGTGTCAAAGCAAAGCTTTCATGGTGTGGACTACGACTTGAGGGATATGCGGGTCAGGGCATGAAATGTTTTATTTTTTCCACCTGTCTCATGGGACAGGTAATTTTTTTTTCCACCTGTCTCCTCTATTTTCTACCTGTACACAATAATTATATATATATATATGCGAATAGTGATGAAATTATTCTATATGTTCACATCTTGTACTAACTTGTATTTGACTTGCTGTAACTGTTTCTAAAACACTCGTTTCCTTTTTGCCGGCGTCGGAGACGCTTCTATCGGCTCGTCTGTTGTACTTGAAATGCCCTCGCCAGCTTGCGATGCAGTCTCGTCTTCTTGACTGGGCTGTAAAGCATCACCCGCGTTTGTACGAGTTAGAAAACGCTCCATTTTGATCTATTGTATTCAAAACCAAAGACAATGGCGGACGTCTGACAGACGGTAGTAACCTATGGCAACGGTATGACCGCATTACTCGCGCATGCGTGTTTCATGCAAGTTGCTGTGGGCAGACACGATTGCACACTGAATTGTGTACGCCCGAGCCTTTTAAGCATGCGCAGTTGCGAAAACTGTTCAGAATCGGGGACACCCGTGCACGTTCAATCAAATTGGCCCTTTTCGTGGCGGACATTGACAAACGATGGCGAAAGTACGCGGACAATATTTCTGTTTTATTGACCGAATCTCTACCTGTCGCATGCGACAGTCATTTATTTTTTTTACCTGTCGCACATAAATACTACCTGTCATCGACAGGTGGACACCCGAACATTTCGCGCCCTGCGGGTCATCTGTGATGTCATTGCTGATGTCCTCAGTAGGAGTTGTAGCCAAAGTAGATATTTTGGGGGTGTAAAGGACGGTGTTTGGGGAAGAAATGGACCATCCGTGGTCCGAATGCTTCGTGTGAGGAATCATCTTGTAGCAACACCCACCAACGACAAGCTCAATGCTTCAACACCCTGGTGAACAAGCCCTGAAGCCCTGCGCACCTATACGTAGCTCTACGGGTGTAGTCCGTGATACGTACTATTCTGATTGGTTAGTCCAAAAGTAGAGCAACAACAAGAACAACAACAACAACATCAAAGGTTACTGGTCAATCCTTTTATTATCCCCCCCATCACAGCACATCCACGCTAAGGGAACCGCTATGGGTGTGTTTACAATTCACTTATGCTATTGTCTGTGTATTCAGAAGTTCATTGTTCTGATCTCATAATGATGAGGGACACGAGTTAATCCCTATAGGTACACACACCACCACACACCACTATTACCACCACCACCCCACACACTACCGCACACCAACACCCGGTGGTGACGGTAGCTCCCATGTGGCAGAGCTCTTGGATGGGAGCTCTTGGAGCTCAAAGCTTGTGGAGCTCAGAGCTCGGAAGTGACGTAATCGCATGCATGTGCGCGTACCTGTGGTGCACCCTGTACCCTATAGCCATTAAGGTATAGGGTACACCAGGCTGCGGGTGCGGTGCGGTGTGTGGTGGTGTCTGTACATATACGGATTAACTCGTGTCCCTCATCATTCTGAGATCAGAACAATGAACTTCTGAATACACGGACAATAGCATAAGTGAATTGTAAACACACCCATAGTGGTTCCTTAGGGTGGATGTGCTGTGATGGTGGGGCTAATAAAAGGATTGACCTGAAATCGTTGATGTTGTTGTTGTTGTTGCTCTACTTTTGGACTAACCAATCAGAAGAGTACTTATCACGGACTACACCCGTAGAGATACGTATAGGCGCGCAGGGCTTCAGGGCTAATTCACCAGGGCGTTGAAGCATTGAGCTTGTCGTTGGTGGGTGTTGCTACAAGATGACACCTCACACGAAGCATTCGGACCACGGATGGTCACAGATGACCCGCATATCCCTCAAGTCATGGTCCACACCATGAAAGCTTTGCTTTGACACCTCACATGACGCATTCGGACCAAGAATGGTCCCTCAATCGCTCAAACACATCCCCACGCACCTCCAGAATGACCACTTTACTTACTACACCACAACTGCGCATGTTCAGATTGGCGCGACTTTCAATAAAAATATGCCAGTCTGACTCTACCCCACGAAAGCTTCACTAGGACACCCCAACCGGGCCATTTGGACCAAACATGGTCCCTCTCTACCCCAAACACCATAATTCACACCCCCAAAATTCCCACTTTGGCTACTACTCCTACCGATGCCTTCAAGAATGACGTCACAGATGACAGGGACACCCCTCAAGTCATGGTCTACACCACGAAAGCTTCACTTTGACACCTCACACGAGGCATTCGGACCAAGAATGGTCCCTCATCACTCAACAGACCCCCACGCATCTCCCAAAATGACCACTTTACTTACTACACCCCAACTGCGCATGCGCAGATTGGCGCGACTTAAAATGAAAACAAGCCAGTTGGACACACGAGAGCTTCACACTGATACCCTACACGGTCCATTTGACCAGGGATGGTCCCTCAATCCCTCAACAAACCTCCACGAATCCCCAAAATGCCTGTTTTCTATACTACGGCCAGATTGCGCATGCGCAAAATGATGAAAACAGACGATACATTAGTCCAGTCGGATTCCACTCACTCGCGCGCATACACTCACACTCACAGGTAACTCTATCAGGTAGCTGGATGGAAACAAATGCCGTCATCTACTCCAAACGCACTCCATTGCACCTCCGAAACTCCCGCTTTCACTACTACTCGTACTGATGACTTCACCGATGATGTCACAGATGACATGGAAAAACCTCAAGTCGTGGTCTACACCCCGAGAGCTACAACATGACACCCACACGACACATTCTGACCCAGGATGGTCCATCTTTACCCCAAACACACCCCCACGCACCCCCAAAATGCCCGCTTTCGCTACTACTCGTACTGATGACGTCACCGATGATGTCACAGATGACCTAGATATCCATCAAATCAGGGTCTACAGCCCGAGAGCTACAAGATGACACCCCACAGGACGCATTCGGACATTCGGACCAAGGATGGTCCATCTCTACATATTAGGGCAGGAAAATGTGTGATTCAATGGACATTGGCCGCTATTTTGGATTTTGACGGACATATTGAATTTTCAGACCAACTACAAATCATTTCAAAATTAAATAATTATTCATACCCTAGGTAGGACTAGAAAAAACCTAGTTTGTGGTTAGAAACTTGATTTTCGAGCAGGAAATTGTGAGCTTCTATGGGTATTGGCGGCCATTTTGGATTTTGGCCGCCATATTGGATTTGAGGCCAAATCCAGGGTGGCCCCTCAGCTATATTGAAAGGTCATAAGTCAAGGATGACGGAACCACTGAGAAAACTTTGACCCCAAAAAATGTTAGTTTTTTCTTGGCTGGGACCTGTCTATATTGCTATGGTCAACCGAGATATAACACTGAATTGAAAAGTTATTTGAACTTTCTACATATACTGCTTTTAATAGTTTATGATGTCACTTCTGGCAAGGTGTGCTCGTGCAGGAATTCTGTCCGAATATCTGATTGGTGGCTGAGGTATTGCCTCCGGGAGGTGATTGTAATGTGTCTTGTGTCATTTAGCTGAGGACATAAACACTTCTAAACACACCTTGAATACATTTCTAAACGAATAAACAACGAGAAGTTCAGGTTTGGAACTTCTTCTTTTAATGATTATCTGTTTGAAAACTATATTGTGTTTATCTCTAAATATGTTCAAAATGAACTTCTGATATGTATTATCAGTATAGTTTTTCCTGAATATTCTGTCTGTTTGCCTACCCGTCCATTAACATACATGTATGTCAGAGCGATGTATCGTGTAACAGGTTATGTATTGGTACCAAACTTATACTTTACCCAAGGGACAACCCAATTCCAGGTCTTTTTGATCCAAGATCAGGAAACCATAATAAATGGTTATGTCCAGGCTATAACAGTTCTGATGTGGATTGTGATGTTTTTGCTGTTTGTCCATCTGTTAACTTTAATTGTCTGTGTGATATCTTCAGTACCCTTTCGTCATACCAATGCTGGCAAATCTGGTATCACCTTTGTGAAGCACAATGGAAGGGAGATAACTCCAAATATAAAGATGTTCAAATTCTCAGTGTTTTAGATGACTGGTATGACCCAGGATGTTTCCTGATGCTACCTTACTGTGTATTAATTTACTGGAGAAAAATACATTGTCTTTCCATGATGTCTTACCCCTTATTGAATAGCCATCAAACAGTTTTTTTTAGCTGATTGTCATTCTTGTATTTTGTGTTGGCTTGGCCAGAGTTAAGTGTTTTTTGTTTCGTGCCAGGCAACCCGGAATGGCTTGCGGATATCGGACCTCTTGGCTGATTTTGATTTCTTTTCAGAAAGGTAAGTGTTCTTGAATCTCATTGCTTCATAATTTATCAGAATTGTGCAAAATCTTGTTTTCTGATGGAGAAAAGAAAGTTGAAAGGGATTAGGCCAAATAAAAATAGATGTGTGATTCTGGTTACCTGACCAACCCTAGTCCTTAGAACATTTGTGGATCACAGTGGACACAGGTGTCTGGATCCATGTTACTTGAAAGATTAGCAACAGGAATGCAACTTGGCTGGGTGGTGCCTTGTTGATTCTTCGCAATATGACTGAAATATTGTTGAAAGCAACATTAAACTCACTCACCCCTAGAACATTTTCCTGTATTCAAGAAAAAAAAAAATAAATGTCTTAGAATTAATTTGTCAAAAGATGCACCAATACTAATAAATGACTGAAGACCAGCAGTTTTCATCACAGATGGTTAATGAACACAATAACTATTTATCAACTATTTATGCAATAAAGTGAAACATTTTTAGTCAGAACATAAAATTAAAAAGTTGGTGACTCAGAACTACCTATCCTATCCTAATATTTTCCACAATGTAACCAGAACCACACATCTGTCTTTATTTGGCCTTGAAGGGGATCAGCAATGTCCCAGTTTTCATACTTTACTATGTATAAAAGATAATAGTCCTCGCACAATACTTTTGTGTTATGCTCGTGTTGTAGAATTTCTTATTGATAGATGCTGTTCTGTCAATTGCTGGGAGGCTGCAGCGAAGCTCGTCCAAGAGGTCGGGCTCATTGGCTTGGCTATCCAGTCCACCTAACCTGCAAGTCATTTTATATATCATTACATATAGCTTATGGTTGTAATTTTTTTCAGTCAGTTTTCATGGATACTTTGTAAAGATTTTTCTATCTCCTGTATTTACTGTAGATTCACTAATCTGGTCTCCCAGTACACGCAGTTGCATCGAGATTTGCACATAGATGTAGAAGCAGAGCTGAAGAAATATGAGGCAAGTATTTCTCATTTTACAGATGCATACTGTACAGTGAATTTTTCACATATAATTCGGTTACAAAAAGTGTATTTACTTGACGGGAAATCTCGGGGTGATCATTTTATTAGAACACAAAGTTAAATAAATGGTTTGAAAACATGTTATTAGAACATTATCTTCATACCTGTGCCTAGACTTTAAGTAGACAAATTGATAAAATGGATTGGTCCAACGTTGATTCCAGTATTATTGGGGCAGGGGAGGGCAGTTAAAATGTCAATAGTGACTGTACTACCACAGAAACTACTTTCACCGTTCATGTACATGTATATTTTTTGAGAGAACGGGGGGAATTTCGTATCCATTTCTAAATTTAGTGGAGTATATAAAAAACTAATAAATGATAGAGATTTCTGCAATATGTCTGTTTGTTCTGACAGGGTTTTGCCAACAGAATTCGGCCGATGGTTCAGGACACCGTGACCTACATGAATAAGGCAATGAATCAGGAGAAAACTATATTGATAGAAGGAGCTAATGCTACAATGTTGGATATCGACTTTGGTGAGTGGTTTCATATCTGGTCTGGGAGAGGATGGCCATTGGTGGCGATTTTCGGCAAATTGCTTTCATGTAAATCCAATATGGCTGACTTGACACTCAGCATTAATAGGATGGAGCAAGGACTGGTTAGCATGGTATCAGGATAATGTTAGTATGAAGTGTCCTGTCTGCCTACAGGGATCGAATTTTTTTTTTAATGTTCAAAATATAATTTGACAGTATTCATTCAAACAACTGCTACTTAGTGCATGGAAACAATTAAGGTATCATTAATTCATTGATTGCTTGCAACATGTAGTTTTGTCATTAATCTTTAATTACATTTACTTGACAATTTCAACGACTGCATGTTCAGGTAATTCTTAAAGGTGACAGGTGAAGTTTTTGGTCACCTGTCTCGTGTGACAGGTAAATTATTTGGAATATTTCGATCCCTGGCCTACGAGATGATGCTTCAGTGAGAGAGCATTATAAAATTGTGGCATTAACCCTTTGAACCCTAGAGGTCGCTTTTGCGGCCTGTTTGCATAAGGGCTATTCCAGAAAAAAAGGTATGGGGGGGGCGGATGGGCGAGTTTTTTACTACCCACCACCCATAGAAATGAATTTACTGCCACAACAAGGACCCACAGAATTCAATTATCTAGCCATCCCACCACCCATAGAAAAAAAAAAACAAAAAACGGTTGGCCTCCTACCATGGTCGTTGTTGTTGTTGTTTATGGAGATCACTTCCCGGGCCAATATTTTTAATTTTTTCATGGTTCGCACGGGTCCATAAAAGTTTGTAATTTTTATATTGAAAATTCAAGGCCTTGAAAGTTAGAATTTTTTCCCGTACGTCCTTGAAAGTGCTTGAATTTTACTGTAATAGGTAAGTATGGTTGGCAGTCCAGCAAAATGGAATAAAAACTCCACTGACGATCGTTGTTTCTGTCTCCTGTTGTGTTTCCCCTTTCCATCCGTCGCTCCTGTACATATGCTCTGGCCTAAACCGTGTATTATGTTTGATATCTCTATCATAGTTCATTTAAAAGACTCAGGGCCATCCTTAAAATATGTCAGTTGGCGTAACCCGCCCTCCCCATCGAAAAGCTACCAACCCAAAAGTTTTTATCAGCCATCTGTCGCCGTAAATGTTTTTTTCTTTTTCTTCAACTTCAAGCAGTCCCTGTGTAGTTATTATCATTAAATTGCGTAGGTCGTGAATTTGTCCGCCAGAGTAAGTTTCAAGAATGAAATACAAAGAAAATATGGTCTACGAAACGAAAGAAAAATCTGCCCTCACGTTGATTTTGTTGAAAAGTGATATGCGTGTTGAAAACTTTTGTGCCTTACTTCCCTATTTTGAAAGTGAACTCTTCCAATTCGATTCGTCGGGAAGCCTTGTGGGATTACAACATCGGGTCAGTGGAAGTTTCCATTACCGCAATAGGGATGGTAGCCCGACAGTATTGCGACACGTGCCTGCAGTCAGTCGACCATATTTCCCGGCTAAATCTGTACCGTGATGCCGACGTTTGGTTCATTATCCATCAAACACGAAGTAAAAAGTGAAATGTCCAGCTTGTCAAGGATTGAAAATACATAAAAACTAAACCTCTAAAATTCCTGCAATGATGATCGCGTTGTCTACAACGTCACTCGTGAGATGTCAATGTGACTGACCCAGCCAGGGTGCATATTTTATGTTCGTCCGCTCCATAAAGTTGATTCCTCGTTGATTATAAACTGGATTATCATGTTGTTGGAAACACTGACGTTTGTCATTTTATTGCATGGAAACGTAGTTCTGGATTGGTGAGTGAATAAAACACCAGCATCCATGTCTGTTGACATCTCCCCGTAGCACAAATGAAATACTCAACTTCTCCCTTTCTGCAGTCAAAATGTATGAGACACATCATGCACATCCTAAGAAATGAAATACTGGCTCCCTCGACATAGGAGTTGTGCACAAACTAACTATTACGCCGAAGCCCTGACAGGGACAAGCAGAGGGAAACATTTATATCTTTGTCCTTCCATATCATCTGTTTATTAAAGAAAATGAGACATTGAAAATATCATTCAAATTGCCGTTATTTTTTTTTCTATTGATCTCGTAGGTGCCTCAAAATGGCCAGTTGACGGGCATTTTCGCCTCCAACCTCCTGCTAATGAGAACCCGGTTAGGGACTTCTGATCATAGTTCTATGATATATGGAGAATTCGCAACCACAAAAACTGAACTTTTGTATTTTATTTCTGTGTCAACGCGTATCGTTAGTCACGATTTAGTTGTACAGAAATTATTCTGAGTAACATATTTACTTTACTTTCAGCGGCACGAACTCCACGACGAAAGCGGGAGTGTTCGAATTTATTGTTTCACGAGTATATTAAAAATGCTCGTTTTCGTTTTATTAGGATGGAAAAAATCGCGACAGGGGAAAAATCGGCCGTTTTCGAATTAAATTTGGAAGATGAATTATTAGGGTAATCTGTTCTGAAATCAAAAATTGAAAACGTCTGGAAAGTGCAAATTTAACGATGAATGACTGACTTTGCCAGATTTTAAAGACTGGATAAAAAGAGCTGACGTGAACAAGGCAGCAACTGAAGTGGAAAATCGGAATAGAAATACATACGGTTGTTAATAAACCAAATTTCTTTTGCAATAAAATAACGTAATTGAGATGAGTTTTTTTTACAGTATTAGTGAAGAAATTACGGTCGGAAGAGACGTTTACGTAAGATAGCCCGAGATTATAGGACGTTTAATAAATGGAATAAACCTACATTTATTCTACTATATTTTCAAATGAAGCATAGATACATCTGAAACAGATCGATCCAATTTTCAGATTAATTAAAACGTAAATTGTGGATTGATGCGGATCATGTTAGGCCAAAATATACTTGAATAAAACTGGGTAAACAGGTGAGCATAAATGACCGAACAGCTGCAGTCGAGCCATATTTCAAGCCAGAATAACGATCGGAGAGAGGTAAAAGGGAATTCTTTTTCAGGTTTGAAACATTTTTTTTTAATTTTCATGACAGTCCTGATCTCACTTTTACGAAGGCATAATACATTGACGTTGTGTTAGCTGAATATATTTTGAAGCGGGAACCGTGAACAAGCGCAAGTTTGGCCCACGTGCCATGCTATCCAAGGCTTGATCACGTGATGTTATTGCAACTCCGTATGGCGGAAAATGTTCAACCAACACGTGGCATGTTGAAACTTTCATTCTACTGACCCCACCCAATTCTGTGAAAGTATTTTAATACATCTGTTAATCAAGGAACGAATGGATACAGTGAATTGTTAGAAAGGTCAAGCAATTCATGTCTTTCGTTTAGCCGATATTACCGGGCGGGATGAGCTCGTTCCAGCTGGGAAGATTGTATTGTCTCAGATCAGTTGGCCCTGATATGGGTCTCACATGAGGTGGACCTTTAAATAGTGTCAGGCGCTTGATTAATTTGCTGTTCGTTTTATTGACATAAACAGTTTGAAAAGCCCTTCCACAATATTTCCCTATGAAGAGCAATCAAGAAATTATTAGGTTCGATTCTCAATCTGAAAATGACGTAATCTGTGTTTCTTCATTAGATCGTTTATATATTTTCCCCTTTGACATCATTGGCGAAACCGGGACATAGTCTTGTCGGCCGTGACAAAAATTCTGCAAGGTTTCAAGCATGTACTGCAGAGAAAATAAAGAAAATATCAGAATGTCTAAGTGACAGAATAATTATGCTCTTGTCACGTATGTACTAATGTACGCGAATTTGTGATTTTAAATTGGCCGGGCGTCCGATGAAGCTAATCTCTTCATTGTCAGCCGATCATTGCGGTCAATTACTCGAACCTAATTTCATGGTTAAAGAGCAGGAAGAATGCATTGCTCTCCAAAGAGAGAAAATAATGTTAGGAAATGCAAGAGGCAATGGATAATTCACTAAATACGATCAAAGATGAAGAAGTCCGCCATTTAGCTTCTCCCGTCAAAAAAAGATAATTCGAACACGTCCGTTTTCCTAAAATTGGCTTGAATTGGGTACTTGAATAATCACTGTAGGACCTTGAAAAGTCATTAAATTTAATGCAAGAAAAGGCATGCGAACGCTGTTTTTTTTGCGTTTTGGTTCATCATTATCATCATTTGCTGCTGATGTCGCCAGATCAACAGGTTCGGAGTTATTCACTGTGACCGTGCCGACCGTGTCAACTGCTTTTTTGAAGCGTAAATTATGTCCTTCGTCGTTCAGATTTTTTAGTTGATCCATATCGTTGAAACCACTGCTTTGAAAATTATGCCGCCAAATTGATTGAATTTTAAAAAATTCTGACGGATTTCATATTGAATTTGATGCTCAACAGTCATGCCAGTCGAACAGACAGTCAGCAAGGTCGGAAGAATATGGAAGCAAAACTTCGCCTCGGTACTCAACGGGCAGATTTGTATATATCGCCACATGCGAATATACGACCAGCTTTCACATTATTTTGTGCTAATACAATTTTTAAGGTTCTGGGAACAAATTTAATTCGTAAATCAACTTATTGCTAGTAACTTTACAAAAAAAAATGAAAAGGGGAGACAACTCTGACAAGACCACATTCTTCCAAAGAGGGCGCTTTTCACGGATGTGACTGAATGAGACGATCAGGAACTTCCAGGAAGATACGAGGGTTGCCAGCGAGAAATTACATATACAAAAGAACAGACAACACTTCGGGTAGTGTTTTAATAAATAAATGAATGAAAACAACGACCAGACATTGACACCATTGGTTTTATTTACCCACCACCCATAGAATCCATTTCTTTATTAATCCTACCACCCACAGAATTGGATTTCATTTTAACATGACCACCCATAGAAAAAAAAAAGGCTTCCCATCCGCCCCCCCATGCCTTTTTTTCTGGAATAGCCCTAATGTATATACCCGAGAGGCGGCCTCTTGCGTAATAATCGACTATTCAGCCAATCAGACCGTGTTTAAAGCCGTATCCACTTCACAGGTATGGTTTCGAAAAGGTATCCTCTGCCACTCGTAGAGTCCCATAGCGGTGACAGATGCTGTTTAGATAAGGATTCTGACGAAATTGTTGTTTATATCTCTATTTTAGCGCGGTGCTCAGGGTCAGGGGTTGATGGACGTGAAAACTCTAGGGTTCAAAGGGTTAAGATGGCTCAGGTACAAGTAGACGCTTCCAGGATATGACTGAAATTTTTTTTAAAGTGATGTTAAATCACTCACTGACTCTAATATGGCTGCTCCTGCTATCTTGGATTTTTGCCGCCACATTCCGATCAATATAAAGTATATATATATATCAACTTGAGCATGTTGAGAGTAGCTCGATGGAACTTAAGATCAATTTTACCATATTTTCTATGCATGCAGTCTATGGACTCCTTAAACTGTTCAGTGATGTAAGTCTTCCGGTTTTTGCCGGAAATCCGTTTTTTTGTTGAAACTTGGAAAAAATTCCGTTTTTATAGAAATTTAGATTCTCGTCCGGTTTTACCAGGAAAGTGATACTTGATGTCGAATAAATCGATATTTGAGCGTTCAAAAACGCATTTTTTACCTGATCTTGATAAAGTATGTATTGTTACCATTTTTGATTCTCAAAATTGGATCCCGATCGTCTCTAGCGAAGAACCGACGTAGTCGCCATTTTTATAAATATTTGTCCGCCACGTGATACGGGAGACAACTCGGGAGACAACTAGAGTTGTCTCCCCTGTAGTACTGGCGCTCAAATCGCTAGCAGCCGAAACTATTATGGGATATTGCGTGGCAGTCTGAAGTGAAAATTGCGCCTTTTTTGCCGGAGTGAAAATCGAAGTGAAAATCATGAGCGTGTTACATCGCAGTGCCGACATAGACGTCAATGAGGTGGATAAGAGTATCAAAAATAAGTTTTGTTGGTCATGGCTGGAGGACAAAGACTGTCACGGGGATCACCTTTCAGACTACATAAGGAAACTCAATTTGCCAGGTTTGGCTGAATGTATCATTTGTAATGATAGAGTACGTTATGGCAGCTCAGGAAAAAAATCTTTACAAGCTCACGCAAAATCGGCAATACCTCCGGTTAGACATTAGATATGTCATAATGTGTGATCCAAATGTTCCATCATTCCATACAGGAGTCTCTGAATAAATTTACAGAAATCAATTTTCAAAATAAGTTTGCTTATTTCAGAATCAGAATGAGGGTGTATTATCATTATGAAACAGGTTTTGCTTGAAAACAACACATAAAAACGTAGTGGCTTGCCAATCATATTTTCTGTTTTTATTTGCCAGAAATTGGCTCGAATGCATCTCCAGCCATCTAGGACCCCGGCCTAAAGTGCTAGGATAGTATTTTCAGGTTTTTTGACAGAAGTCCACTTACATCACTGAACTATTGGCCGCATATCAGGAACATTAACGTTTATCAGCAACCAAGAAAAGCTGAATTCAGTGCGGAAGTAATCGATTGTAGTGTAGGTACTGAGTGGAACCTGATCTAGACTTTTAGTTTGGGCACCCTTACCTGGCGCAGAGTGTGATAAGTTATAGTGAAATAGGCCGCGATGTGGGACTGTCGAAGCCCATGGAAGCTGTGGGAGTATTGAATGGTCTAAATACAGCCTGATAACTTAATATTTGGCAATAGTAATTGCATTAATATAGGTTTCAGCCTGTTCAGAGGGAATTTGCTAACAAAAATATTTTTCTTTTTTTTCTCATTTGGGCTCCCAAATTCATGGCGCCCAAACCCGTTATAACGGGTTCAAAAACGGCCTGGATCAGGCCCTGCTTATTGTGTGCCATTTTGTGATTTTCAATGGAAAATACTCCTCAATGAAACATCAGAATATGAGTTCAGTCGTAATTTTTGGAGTGCAAAATCAAAATCACGACTGTATGACCTCTCCTAATATACCCATATTTGAGCAAATTGAAAGCCAGGCAATTGGTTGTATATTACATCTCCTTTCAACTCAGTTTTACGTATCCGTGATTGTTTGTGTCATTTCCTGGATGACATCAAAGAGATCGCTCTACAGTGTATTCTCATGATAAACTTGGCTTGTCTGTTAACATGGCAAAGTATGCTGCAACGCTGTCCATTCATTGGCTGTTAGTTTAAATGGACTTTTCGAGGAATAGCTGTTATGCCCACATCTGTGTGCAGGGCCGGTATGGAGTATACAAACCTGCATTATGGAGGATGCATAAAACGGGAATCCAGTAGTGTGTGTGATAATAATTGCAGATTGACCAGATAAAATGTCTTCAGTCCCAACAGTAATGATAGCCATTTTGGAACACTGAATAACCTTTTGTTTGTTAACAGGAACCTACCCATATGTGACGTCTTCAAACTGTACAGTGGGCGCCGTGTGTACGGGACTGGGGTTACCTCCTCAAGCCATAGGTGATGTGTATGGGGTGGTGAAGGCCTACACCACCAGGGTCGGGGATGGTGCTTTCCCCACAGAGCTGAAGAACGTAAGTATCCTTGAATCTCTTGTAATAATATTTATTCTACAAAAGTGTGTGAGATTGATAAAACTGTCTACATTGAAGAAGTTCAAACGTAGTGATATTAGTAGTTCACATTGAATTTTCTTCTTCATGTTTTTCTGAAATTTTTTGAGAAATTCCCATGATTAAATTACTGCAAATCGCCTGAACCTCCCTTTTCAAGATGGCAAATTTATTTTCAATAGAATATAGGCACATTTTCTGACATGTCAAAAAGCAATTCATGGTGTTGGAAGATGAATTTGCTGAACCAAGATCTAAACACGTATTATTTTTTTGTAGGAGCTTGGTGACAATTTGCAGTCGATTGGTCATGAGTTTGGGGTCACGACAGGTCGTCGACGGAGATGTGGCTGGCTGGACATTGTCATGTTAAAATACTCCAGCATGATAAATGGGTTCACAGCGTAAGTTACACATGCGGTAGTGGCTTTCTTCTGGAATCTCTGACGATGGGGGAAATTCCAATATTTTTATTGTCGTCTTACAATCTACACTAAGGCTGAATAACATTTATCTCTAGCTTCACAATCACTTTTTTGAAGAAAAAAAAAAGCATGACGAGGGAGGGAGGCTTTTATTTCATCTTTAATTTCTTTCGTACAAACCAAATAGGTCCATCTTTTCTGGCAAACTGATACAGTAGTTCTCAATACTTCTTCCTGCAAATAAAACAAAGACATCAAACAACTGGTTTGACTCAGTGTTGAAGAACATTATTGTGGCAAAACTTGAAATCTGTAAAAACGAAAAGAAAAAATGTAAAAAGAAATGGCGTTAAAAAGACTTGAGGTGGCACTAAAAATGACATGGTGATGCGTGTGAAGCTATAAATTTATTTTCTTCAGCCGAAGTTAAATTATGAATTCTGTTATGAGGTGTCATATTATAAAAGGTATGTATGTCATTTCATTTGCTAGCCTATTTTCTGGACAAAATCTTTTGACAACCTTGCTTCCTTCTGAATTTGGTACCTTCCCATAAGATTTAGATCACGATACAGAAAGCCTGCTCTGTTATGGTCTGCACCTTAAAAAATTCCAGCAGCAGTTAAGGGGAGACAACTATATTATGACCAGTGAGAGGATAAATTCCCTTGATAAACCTTCTTCATTGAAAATGCTCAATGTGGTAATTTCTCTAATAATTCAAACACCCTGTTAGAATTCAGTCACCCTCAATTCAATTCACTGAAGTTAAACAACATTTGTGCCCGGTCAATACTTGAAAGGGAGACTGGGTGCTGTACTGGCTGGATCGATCAGTGTCCAGGATAATAGGAACTGTGGGCACTCATATTCTGGCACATGTGGAGTCTGTCATGATATAACTGAAAAATTGTTGAAAACGACGTTAAATCCTACTCAATCACTTACTCTAATAATTTTGATAAAATTATTAAAAGAACTAAGAAATAATGGATTATTTGCATGATTTTGGACCATTTTGTCAATTACCTGGTCTAGTAAATTAGATCACCCTCTGATTTTTTGATGGGAAATTTCACTTCCTGTGATTAAATTATTAGGGGAATTACCATAGCTTACCATTCATGACATGTGTCTTTGTTTGAACTGCCAGTTGTTCATCTGGAAAATGTGCATAATGTGACAGTTACGGTTTCTTTAGTCCCTCATCGTGTTCTCAAATTTTATCTTTAGAATTGCGCTGACAAAATTAGACATCTTGGACACATTTGAAGAGGTGAAGATTGGGATCTCCTATAAAATTGATGGCAAAACTCTGGAAAGTTTCCCAGGTAAGCAACTTATGATAGGTGCAGCCAGGAAGTGAAGAGAGTCATTTTTATACGCCCGCAAAAAAGGCGGACGTATTATGTGATGGCGGTTTCCGTCCGTCTGTCCGTCCGTCTGTCCGTCCGTCCGTCTGTCCGTCCCCCGTGTCCGGTCTATATCTGGAACAGTTTCCTATTTACAGTTCCAATTTTTGGTGAGTGGATACCCTACGGAGAGACGATGTGTCGCGTACCAAAATGAAGGTCGAGGTCAGAGGTCAAAGGTCACTGGCCCGAAAACCAGAAAATCACTGAAGTGTTCGTGTCCGGTCTATATCTGTGAACGTTTTCTATCCACGGTTGCAATTTTTTGTGAGTGGATACGCCAGGTGGAGACGATGTGTCGCATACCAAAATTCAGGTCGAGGTCAGAGGTCAGAGGTCACTGTTGCCAAAAATCAGGAAATCATTGATCGTTGACAGTTTTCTATCTACAGTTCTAATTTTTGGTGAGTCGATGCCCTAAGGGGGGAACGATGTGTTGCATATTAAATGTAGGTCGAGGTCAGAGGTCAAAGTTCAGTGTGATCGAAAAATCAGGAAATCGTTAAAAATTTCTAATTTTTTGTGGGTGGATTCAATAGGCGGAAATGAAGTGATGCATACCAAAAATTAGGTCAAGGTCAAAGGTCACTGACCCCAAAATTAGGAAATTATTAAAAATAACATTTTTTGTGTCAGTAGATACATTAGGGGGACACAATGTGTCACATACCAAAATGTAGGTCAAGGTCACTGTGACCCCAAAATCGTGAAATTGTTAAAAATCATGATTTTTTGTGTCCATTGAGAAATTGAGGGGAAACGGTTTGTCATGTACCAAAATTTAGGCCAAGGTCAAAGGTCAAGGTCACTGTGACCCCAAAATCAGGAAATCATTAAAAATCATGATTTTTTGTGTGCATTGATAGATTGAGGGAAGACAATGTGTTGTGTACCAAAATTGAGGTCAAGGTCAAAGGTCAAGGTCACTGTGACCCCAAAATCAAGAAATCATTAAAAGTCACATTTTCATATGCCTGTCGAAGACGAGGTCATGTAATGCGATGTTGCATTCTGTTCATTCATCCATTAACATTTGTTGTCCATGCGATAGCTCTAGTTTCAAGGTATGGATTGGTACCAAACTTTGAGTATACCTTACTCGCATGGCAAAGTGGAGCCATACATATGAGATCAATTTGTCAAAGGTCTAGGTCGCAGTCCCCCAAAACTGAATCAAGCTTAGCTGACTAAATGTGTTGGAATATTGTTGGAATATTCGAAGTTCTTTCCCCTGCATTTATATGGTATTGTCCTGTGGAGTTGTCTCCCATGTTTGAAACGCTTCATTTAGTTAAACTGTTGTGAAATAAAAACCATACATTTACTAATTTAATGGGGAGAGGAGTCCTTTATGAACTTCACACCTGTTTATTAACTCAAGAACAAAGGTTTACTTCATCACTTTCTTCTTCCTTCATGAAAAATTCTCTCCTCTGAAAGGAATTCATTTGCAGGAAAACTACTATTTTCTTGTGTTTGACTATTGTCGATTTCAGTGTGGGATATGTGAGCTCTCAGCTCTTGCTTCAAGATCAACTAGTTACTAAGAGTTAAGCTCATTTTAGTTTATCATTCAATAGAAGATGTGATATATGTTACATTCTCATAAGCAAAAAATTGTAGACCTTTCTCTGGATTGCTAGATCAATTGGAATCCAGGCTATTAAACAACCTTGAAATTTGAACCAATGTAATTCCAGATATACGGGCGTATATTGAAGCCCCTTGGGCTCTTGTTATGAATTTGATTTTTTGTTTTTCGTCTGCATTTTAACACACTGTATCACTGATAATGTTGAAAAATAGTTGTGGCTGCCGATAATGGTAATATAGGAAGGTTTTGCTACCGGTATACCAGTTTGAGCATGCTAATTCTCGCGCCCAAATAATTTTTTTTTTCGCAAATCTAAACATGCGGCAAATTCAGTGAACAACATTAGCAGGGTGAGAAATCTTATATGTATTTATCGGAGTCACTGTACTGGCATATTTCATTATTTCTAATTTGTTGCTAGTGTCATAAAATTTTTTCTGTGAAATTGTGTAAGAAATAAATTTATTTTTCATTTGGAAGGGCATATGTTGAAGTAATGAAGTGGAATTTGAAGATTTAGGATCAGGGGAGATAATTTGTGATCTGGTAACAGCCTGAAAGGACTTTTGATGGTTTAAACCGGGCCTGGGAAATGAGAATTTAGGGTCTGGATATTGGAACGCATGCAGTTGTTTCAACCCTGCGTATTGGACATAGGATTTACTCCAAGTTAACTTTAATACTCCTTTAAATAAAATAAAGTAAATTGCATATGGTGTGTGTATTATTACAGCACATGACAAACTGTTGAGTAAGGTGGAAGTGGGCTATATCACAATCCCAGGCTGGCAGACAAGTACCACTGAGGTACGCTACTTCAAAGATCTCCCGCCAAATGCACAACTCTACATCAGAAAGATAGAAGAACTTCTGGAAGTCCCAGGTTTGTACACTGCGTTTCTGGTACTTTTACTTGGCTGGTTCTCACTGATATAATGCATGCCCGTTTGTATCCAGGTTGACACCATTCCAAATTTACCAATCTTTTTTTCTGCATGTATTCCTTTTTGCCCGAGTAGAGTTGAAGACCAATATTTCAGATAAAAACAGAGATTTTTGTTGTCACATGTTTGATACTCTGATCTATAAAAAAATAGAATTTTACTTTTAAATTGCTCAGCTTACAAACAGAAACAATAGCACCAATACAATTTGTGAGCATGTTGTACGAACGGAAGTTCTCAATATCTTGATATTTTCTTTTCTAATTCCAGTAAAGTGGGTTGGTGTGGGTCAATCCAGAGCCTCCATGATTCAGATGTTTTGACAGTAGCCAGGTCATAGGCGTGCATGCAGGGGTCATCCTGAGCGTGATAATGTGCTGTTACCGTACTCTTCTCTGAACCATCTTGCATGAATTGAAGACCAGCGTTTTTATTTTCACCACTATTGGTGCCGTAAATCCGTATTTTTTTTCTCGGAAACTGAAAAGTACAAGGCCCCAAAAATTTAATTGTTTGGTTCTTGTGTTGCCACAAAAACTACATTTCAGAGAAAGAGAACTGATTCTAGCCTTGTCATATCTTTTCAAGTAAACAGAATTTCTACAACATAACTGTTGGGTACAAGAGCCAAGTGATGGAGAGGGACATGATTTTTGTTGTCGACTGGGCACATGAGAAAATGTATTCAACGTGATCGATTCTGTAGATGGATCTTTTTTTTTCTCAGATATTGTGGCAGCTACATACATTGTAAATTGTTCATTTAGTAATTTTTGTTTGTTTGGTCGGCGACAGTGTAACTGGCTTTATTATTTTAGTCTATGGTGTGTTTTGTTGCTGAAAATTACTTTAATCCTATTTCAAACTGTGACATATTTTGAGTATCAAATTTTCAAACAATTGGAAATTCTGGGAATGTTTATGGCATTAAAAATAAACGTTGACATTTGCATGTGTGAAGTTTTTGGCAATCTGTATTGTTCTTTTCAACAATGCCATTTTTCCATACTGGCATGCACTGGTTTCCGATGCCGAAGTTATGATTTTGATACATATGTACCTCATGGGTGTGTACTAAACTGGTATTTTAGAAACTGGAAGAACATAAAACCTTTTTTGTTTGAAATTTATCAATGTCTTGTAGAAAGGTTCCATCTTGTTAATTGAGCAGTATTACTTTAGAATATTTTTTATATTATTGTCAAGCCACATTGCTTAATGATGGTGATAGAACTATCCACGAAACACTGCTAAATTTTTAACACTTCCTTCCCATCATCAACTTTCACATTGTTTATTTGAGTGCAATAATTTTGAATGAATTCGCTATCATTCTAATTTCTTACAACTTGATTGCACTTTCTGTTCTAAACAATTTGGGATTCTGGGAGTGCTTGAATAAAACTTCAGTGTTGCCTGTTCAGATAGAGAAGCTAGAATAGTGAGATAGCCAGTATTTTTAACACTTTAAATTTTTATCTCAAATCCTTATGTACGATTTTCTGACTGTCCAGAAAACAAAAAGATAAACAGAGAACAGGACTGAAACCTGGCATCGTTTTATCTCTCCTAATCATAATAATACAATTTAATTAGCCTGCCACCTCTCTCATGTAACACGACATCAATCTAATTGCCGTACTGCCAAGTCCTCTGAGCACTTTAATTTGGTGTGTCACGTTACATACAGGATTTCAAACCTTACGGAACCTGTACTGTGCATTGACAATGAATGTCCTGTTATATAAAATGTTAGATTTCACAACAATTGATCATCTGCCAAGTAGATGAATGGATGCACAATTCATCACGTGATTAAAAGAGTGATAACACGTCATCAGGGTTTTGTTCTATTGTTACAGCGCATGATGTCTGCATGAATAATGTAGGGGTAATTTGAAAAAAAAAAATTTCTAGAATTTTTCATTTCTAACTTGATTGGCATTCTCTTTGTCACACATGTACCCTTTATTTTGGTTTGACAGATGCATCCACAAGTGCCACATTATAAAACTGTTTCAATTCTTCAAAAACAATCTGAAGATAAACATTTTTCCCTGGTTATAGTTCAATGATGGTATCCCCTAAGTAGTCGTGAGTTCGATTCTCACCTGAGCCAGTATTTTCTGGCTGGGTGATTCACAATGTAAGAATATAATAAATTACAGTTGAACATCAGTTTAAAACTTGGCCTCAATAGACTCCGGTAGAACTTGCCAGCAGAAAGAAGTTCATGCACCATATATTCCCTGGTTTGGAATTATTATTTGGAAACCTGGTAGCTCGTGTCCCTTCAATTTTATCATTTCTTTCATGATATCATTTTTTCCACCCATTTTTCCCATTCCATAGATAAGGTAGATTTACTCCAGTTAATTGGTATGTTTGTTTATTGATAAAATATAGCTGCTTGTATTTTTACATGTATTTTTAGTATTAAGAATAATGACTCTAAATAATGCATGCTAAATTTTCAAGTTTTGTTGAAAGTTTATCCTACATTTTGTTGGATTGTTGAATTTGACACCACATATATGCCATATACAGTAGTTTTAGCGTTATCTCTAATATAGTCTATATAATCTGACTTATTGTGAAATAAAGAGGCTTGTTAGGTGATGGCCATGGAATCATTCTCACTTCATCACATTTGTAATCTCCTGCAGTCGATGTGACAACCTCTGAAAATCATCTTATCGACTGAGGCTTCTGGGATATCGATATCTAGATACAAAACAACTCTTATAGATCATCTGGGTTACTGCCCAAATGTACTCCTGTACTCCTGAACATGCCTAGGCAAATCTGCTCAGATTTGATTTGATCAGTTGCAAAATGATGCAATGATTTGGTGCAAGGATCTGCTCAATATTTGATTTTGGATGCATTCTCCAAAAGTTTTACTGTCATAGTAATAAACAACTCAAATAACACTGCCATGTCGATCACAGACCCAAATGGATCAATCCAATGCTGTTATACGGACTGCAGGAGGTTCACACATGTTGGAGAATGAGTGGTCCAAGGAACGTGTAAATACAGATGATTGAGACTTGTCCAATTTTATCTGAACTATTTTAACCACCACAATATTCTAGGCAGGAGTATGGTCGTACTTAGGTTATAGTTTCAGGCTTTGCTTAGGAGATCGCTCTTAACTGCCATGTTACCACCATACATATATTCACGATTTGATATTTGGAATATTGCAGAGGTATTTTTCTGGTTCACAAAGTAATCTAGTTTGCCATAACTGTTTATCTGTTACCCAAAGGTTTGTGGACAATATGGATAGGCTAGTGAACATCTTGGGATGTGGCCGTTTGAAGAGCAATTTGATTCGGAGGGATCTTGACATTTATGTACGATGCCTTCTATTTTTAATGTAACTATTTTGACTTGAGCCAGATAACAGGAAATGTAGATGGCCAGATGTCAGTAACACAGTGGTATATATATACTGCTGTATAATAGGCTCATTGTCATAGGGACTGGGTGTTGTTTGGTACTTATACTTACGTTCATAAAGTTAGACCGCGGTTCGCAGTTCGTTATTCGAGGGGACCGGCAATTATTTCTTCAGATATGGAAATCTGTAATTTTGTTATTATGAGTACTTTGAACTCCAAACTCTGCATAGCAAGAGAAAATGTCATGCTCCATATCTTTGCATATTCATATCCCAAATCTGACGCCGGGGGGGGGGGGGGGGGGTGCTGCTATGAGTCGCTGAATGAATAAGGAACTGCGGTCTAACTTTATGAACGTCTTATACTCTAGTGATATAAATGGAGTTACTCTGCAATAACTCAAAATGATACATGTATATATATATATTTCTGTAAATAAAGAAAAATTCAAGAAAACCACAATTTTAAAATGATTTCACCGTTTTAATGGTACAACTTTGGTTGGTTGTATTTAGTGATGGGCTGGGTTGTAGAATTACATAGCCAAGCTTTGTCAGGAAGTGGTACATTATATTACTGAAGGTTCGCCTTGTGGAAATCCACAGCTGATAATTAAATTTGTGTCAATTACTGAAAACTGTTATAGAATAATCACTGGAAAACCACTTGTTTGTAGTAAATTGAACACCAGGGTAACAATCCTGGTGTACTGAAGTCACGATTCGTCGCGCATTTTAGTGTAAATTTGTATGTCTGGTTTTTGTCTGTCTGGTTTTTGTCTGAATTTAATACAGGAAAAATCACCAGGATTTCCTACACCATGGAGCAGACTGAATTCCATCCAAACCATTTCGTTACTCAAATGATAAATTCTCGATGCTCCAGAATGGGTCAAAATAGTGTAGAATGTCCACATTTTAACGACGACAAATAAATTTCCGAACTGCAGGATTCATGGTGCTCCTATATTTTTGACAACCTCCTATATTTACATAAAAATTCACTTAAATGAGTTGATTTCATCACGAAAACATAAAAAAAATAAGGACACCCCGACCCATTTAAAAAGGACCTGTTTTCTTAAACCTGTCTGTGCCTCTGTGTTCTTGTCAATGCCTAGTGGTTACACACCCAGACACTCATTTTATGCTTGTATAAATCATTATAATTCAAGAAAAATATTTCTCCTATATTTTGCTGCCTGGTCAACATGACCCTTGGAACCATAACATTTCTCTGATCGGCTTGACCATGCTGGAGTTAATTCCAAACTGAAATTTCATACTACGGCAATCTCGCTGATAATTCAATTCCCCTATCAAATTTCAATCACCCTTCATTTTGGGGACAAAATTTCACGGGTGGTTCAAATACATTTGATCATGTGACCCTCTAAAATCATGAAATAAAGAAATAAAGTATAAGCATGAAGTTGAACAAAATAATCCCTCGTCATAGCAATATATTCTTGGATCACCCAAAATGAATTTCCAAATCTATAATTAAAAGACCATGTATAAACAAAATATTAGCTGATCACACTGCTGAACCGGCACGGGTTCGAGCCCAGCTGGTCCATGTGTGAAAGTTTGTCAGTTACTTGCCGAAGGGCGGTGGTTCTCTCCGGGTACTCCGGCTTCCTCCACCAACCAAACTGTCACCATATGAGTGAAACAGACTTGAGTGTGACATTAAGCCAAATTCCCTCCCTCCCCCCTGATCAGACATTCATACTTGTGTTGAAGATAATTTATCTGTTTTGCTTCAGCATCACTGGAATCAATGTCTTGAAAACAGAATATATTACCTTGAAAATTGTATGCTTCAAACAAAGGTGTACAAACCCTGCTGTCTGCAACTGAGCTGTCTACAACTCTAGCACAGACATTTGTTATAACTGATCCATTTTAAGTAAGGGTTGTATTAATTCCCCCAATTACCTGTGTGTCAGTCCATGACTTTGGTCTGTTCAGAATACTAAATACTGGATGTCGCACCAATCTGAGAATTTTAAGCTTCTGGAGCAACTTAGAAATGGGAAAAGTTTATGGAATTTTTATTTAGGCAAAGACTTTCATAGTTTTGAGGTATGGTAAAATTTTAATATTGTTTCACCAGTGTTTTGAATGTTGTAAATTAACACTAACATGTGGTTGAGGGTGTTTGATAATTGATAATCACAAATATTTAAGTGTGACTACGAGACCAATAATTCCTATATGCAGTGTTAAAGAGCTAATTAAAAGTATGCATGAAATAACATTTGCCAGCAAAACTGGCCAACTGATAGTAAAAGTAATTAATAATAACAATTACTATTCTATGTGACTGCTCAAAAACAAAACAGAAAAGGCAGCTGAACTCGGTGCCTAATATGATGACGTGATACTATGAACATTATTTCGAACACCACAGCTTTCGATGCCAAGCTTTGTTTTGAAACCTGTGGCGTTCAAATGCGACGTCGCTGGGATCACGGCGCTCGTTTTGAAGTCACATCAGGCACTATCTTGAGCATCCTTTTCAGTTTTGTTTTTGAGCAGTTGATACAAATCGGACATCTGAGGTCATATAGAAAAGCGATTACTTTTTCCCCCAACTTGACAGCTTTGCACTCCAGTGTTACTTTGTGCACATTTTCAAAATGAGTGCATTAGCTCTTTAAGATAGCCAAGTTTTCATGTCC
This sequence comes from Hanleya hanleyi, assembly GCA_036873755.1. Lineage (NCBI taxonomy): Eukaryota > Metazoa > Mollusca > Polyplacophora > Lepidopleurida > Hanleyidae > Hanleya > Hanleya hanleyi. The sequence continues at coordinate 93,013 of JAVTVY010037712.1, forward strand.
ACGCCATGCTTCCTCTATAATCAATTTCATGTACATTCTGGGATGACTATGCTGCATGGGCCATATGACTTGATCGGGCAATAAAACAGTCTCTTCCCACTCTCTTTCCGCTATTTTTATTGCGTTCAGCAAATGGTTCGATAGCCATAAGAAGCTAATTTCTCTCTAATAGTGCTTCAAAAACCAATGGATGATTGAATTTTTCAAGCGTCACGTCATCTGTGTATTACAATAACCTTTATGTATCAATGGATGTTCAAAGACGGAATGAAAGTAGTGGACAGAGAGTGGGAAGAGGTTGTTTTATTGCTGGATAGATTTATACGGCCCTTGCAGCCTAGTGGTCCCAGACTGTACTAGCAATTGAATATGGAGGAAGTATGGCATAGTGATGGAGTGAGCGAGGACATGATTAAATGGCTAGTGTTAAGACTGATCTCTGAACTCTGCTGAAATAAAATCTATATACTTTATAGACAATTGTCTTTGTTATGACTGATTGAGGTTGGTTATTTAGGGGTGGTTCCACAGAAAGATGCTGAAGATGTTGGAATGTTTGTCAGTTTTGAAGCTGAAAATTACAGTGAAGTACATGTATGGCAATTCTTCATGCATTCTGCAGGTTAGTTTTTCTATGCCTGTTGGTAGATGGTAGCATACTGTAATTACGAATTCTGTTCATCAGTCGTCAGTGCAATATCTCACACTTGCAGATTATGGATTGGTTCCAAATTTTGGCTAGACCTTGTCCATAGGACCCTATTCATTTTTAGGTACCTGTAAAGTTCATTTGAGCCAGGAAATCTACAAAATCTTGTTCCAAATAGACCCAAACCCTGATGACGCGTTATCCATCTTTCCATCAGGTCATGATTTGTGTATCCATTCATCTACACGACAGCTGATCAATTATCCTGAAATCTAGCATCGCTTATGTAACACAACACTAATTTGATTGTCAACACAGTACATGTGCCACAAGGCATACATAACTTGACACAACAAATTGAAGCGTGCTATTCTGGCTGTACCAGTTCAGGGTCCTCCCGTTGGCAATTAAATTGATATTGTGTCACAGGACGGGGTGGTAAGGTAATTAAATAGCATTATTATTATCACGGGCGTCGGAAGTGGGGGGGCCGGGGGGGCACGTGCCCCCCCAGATGAAAACCAAGGGGGGCACAAGTATGTTTGTGCCCCCCCAGATTTTGGTATTCGAACCAGCGACCCCAGTGATGCAAAATATAGAATATGTTTCTTCTGTATATTTGTAGTGAAGTAATTTTTCGGACTCGCGTAGTTTGTCTTGATAGAATTGTATGTATAGAGCCTATAGTTTTCAATTTGTCTTTTACTTTTGGGGATATGTGTTTTCTAGTGGGCTGCAGTGGCAATTAGTCCTCGGCACTGATATTATTTTTCTGCATCATTAATGATGAATAGCTATGCCATCCATTTCCATCGTTTTCTAGTGCTTTGCTACAGAGGACTGCATCTTGAAGAATGAACCGGTCGGTATTGTTTTCAAGATGCAGCATGTAGTTCAATATGCTTGCATGGATATCTAATTATAAGTGGGAATCGTCCTAGTTCCCGTTTGCAGGCAATATTCACAGTATTTTTTCCAACTTGAAGATTTAGTTTGCAAAATTGTGTGTACCAATGCATCAAATGATCTAAACTGTAAGGTCAGCACTTCGGTTCTACGCATCGTTTTCAAACCCATCTTTATACATTCCCAAAATTAACATCATGTCGAAGAGACCCCAGCGTGATATCCTTGATTTCCTCCGAAGCAAAATGTAAGTAGGATAGTGGTTTATTTGACGGAAATGAAGACGGAGTTATATTAATCGAATACCCGGATTACGTGCGGAAGTTTTCTGTGTGTGTGTTAGCAATTTTTTATTATTTTTTTTACCAAACTAGTATTAAAACAGTTGAAATATCTGAGAAAAAATAAGCGTTTTATTCGTCGGAAATCGCTCAAAACGCTCCTACGGCCGTCTAGAACCCCGGACCCTCGCCTAAAGTGCTAGGATAGTGCCCCCCCAGTCAGAACTATCTTCCGACGCCACTGATTATCCCTGCTTGTGATTTGTCATGGATGTACACTGCATCATGGGATGGAAGTGGGATAAAACATCGCCAGGTATCCGGCTTATTAGGAATTTGTTCAAAACTTTAGGCATACCTTGCTCATGAGACAGTGGGGGACAATTATGTTGTTCATTTTGGAACTCCAGCACAGGAATGGTAATTAACATAATGAACTCTTGGCAAGCAAGAAGCCTACTGATTTTGAGGTATGTTTGTCCATCTGTCCATAAACTCTATACATCATCATAGATGAGGTATGTTTGTTCATCTGTCCATAAACTCTATACATCATCATAGATGAGGTACAAATGTATGTTTGTCCATCTGTCCATAAACTCTATACATCCATAGATGAGGTATGTTTGTCCATCTGTTCATAAACTCTATACATCATCATAGATCATCATAGATGAGGTATGTTTGTTCATCTGTCCATAAACTCTATACATCATCATAGATGAGGTACAAATGTATGTTTGTCCATCTGTCCATAAACTCTATACATCCATAGATGAGGTATGTTTGTCCATCTGTCCATAAACTCTATACATCATCATAGATGAGGTATGTTTGTTCATCTGTCCATAAACTCTATACATCATCATAGATGAGGTATGTTTATTCATCTGTCCATAAACTCTACATCATCATAGATGAGGTATGTTTGTTCATCTGTCCATAAACTCTATACATCATCATAGATGAGGTATGTTTATTCATCTGTCCATAAACTCTATACATCCATAGATGAGGTATGTTTGTCCATCTGTCCATAAACTCTACATCATCATAGATGAGGTATGTTTGTTCATCTGTCCATAAACTCTATACATCATCATAGATGAGGTATGTTTATTCATCTGTCCATAAACTCTATACATCCATAGATGAGGTATGTTTGTCCATCTGTTCATAAACTCTATACATCATCATAGATGAGGTACAAATGTATGTTTGTCCATCTGTCCATAAACTCTATACATCCATAGATGAGGTATGTTTGTCCATCTGTTCATAAACTCTATACATCATCATAGATGTAGTCTAGTAGCCAATTCTCAATAGAGGCTCAAAATCGATTTTTACTGCACCCCCTGTGAGTAAAGGTTTGGCATATTTTTTTGAGAGATATACCTTTCTGGTACCAGGAAAACCATGTTTGCCATTTTGTATCACGGTCACAGCTGAGATTTCGGGGTTTGAAGAGGTGGCTCTGGAAAAAACTTAGTGAATTAAAAGAAAGAGGTAGGTGTACTAAAATTTCCATAACTTTGTCATTTGTTAGTCAATATGCTATATTTTATCACACATGTGATCGACAGTAACCTATGAGGCGCCGTTTGTGACAATATTGTCAACGACAAATATATAGAGGTGAAACCAAAATATAAAGTCGCCGTTTGTGACAATATTGTCAAACACAAATATATAGTTAAAACCTTTGTAAATATATATAAAACGATATAAATAGGGCCTATATATAAAGTTATTTTTTTTTTTTTTTATAAATATTTTTTGAACATAAATAACGATAGGAAGTTAAGACGTTAAATTTAACGTAAATATAAAGTACACGAACTTGTAAAGTGTACATGTAAAACGGATATGCCCAAAGGAAGCTGCGCAATCGATGTGCGCGCGAGTAATACTGGTTAATCAAAACTGCAACTGGGTTCTGAAGCGAAACTATGACAGCGGTGAAAGCCACTCGCATGTCACAGATGTGTCGAATCAAACAATAAGATCACGTACCTGAACATATATCAGTTCACTGCCATAGTGATTTAGTAAAGGCCTATTCCAATTTTCAGCAATTACTGTTATCATTTACAATCGTACTTCAGAGTTATCACATCAATTAGATATAAATACATCTACTTATAAATCACCATAAGGTATCCTAGCCTGCAGCCAATATCACGGCCTGCCCCTTTGATGTTCAATCTGCGATTCCGTCGGGCCAAGTCGCTGGTTGCTATTTGCCGCATAGAAACATCAACAGAAGTTGAAATAAAACATGAAAATAACGATATATAAATTATGCGCAACACAAATATTAGGCAATTTGAAATCATACTGAATATGAGCATATTTCATTGACTAGAATATGACCATTCATAGCCTAGTTATAGGATTTGGAATTATATTGTCGTTTTGTATCATTTATCGTTTTTCGATAATTTCCGCATTTCCAAACAAGACAAAAATTAGCAGGGAATTTGGTATAAGTACAGCGAATGGGAAACTAATGGCTCTTGAGGAACACTACATTGGCCTTTTTTCACTTTTGCGCTGACTCGAAGCTGTTACTAGTAACTGAGGAATCAGTCGAAGCCGTTTTACCCCTGCGTGCTAATCGCTAATTGATCTTCAATACGTGTGTATTGAAGAGCACTTCTGGCCCGATGGGTTCTTGATGGGCATCGGTGTTAACCCTATTATATACGGTGATGAGTGAGTGAATAGGGTTTAACGTCGCTTTCAACATTTTTTCAGCTATATCACGACGGGGAAGGGAAGGGAGGGGAGTGGAAGGGGCGGGGGTATACCTACTTGTAACAGAGCAGATCTAATGTTGACATTTTATACTGTTGTCCCACCGAAATATCATGCCGTAGGCAGACATGACACCCCACTCAGTCACGTTATACTGACACCGAGCGAACCAGTCCTTGTTCTATCCTCTCAATACTGAGCGTGAGCGAGGAAGCAACAAGTTCCATTTTTCAAGTCTTTGGTATGACCCGGCCAGGGATTGAACCCAGTAATTACCGCTTACGAATATCAACAGTTCATTTTATTCAAATTACGTTATACTAACTTAAAACCTAAAAAGTTTGAGATCAAGTAAGCGTATCATGCTATAATAAATGATCTCGTTAATGAAAACGAGGAACGGTGAACGCAACAGTACAATCCACACTGGTGGTTCCCACAGTAGGTGCCATTGTTCTTTCATAATTTGAGAACGGTACGTTTGATGATACAAGCATTGTGCAACCGGTTCCTCATGAGCCATTAGTTTCCACATTCGCTGTACTTATACCAAATTCCCTGCTAATTTTTGTCTTGTTTGGAAATGCGGAAATTATCGAAAAACGATAAATGATACAAAACGACAATATAATTCCAAATCCTATAACTAGGCTATGAATGGTCAATGAAATATGCTCATATTCAGTATGATTTAACCCTAACCCTAACCACGTAGTATGGAACAAGGCTACACCGGAGCTAAGTGTGACGGGGTATGGAGAGCTATGCCTGAAATTTTCAGCCATGTCGGACATCTCAGCAAAACCACTGACGGGCCGCGGAGCTGTAGCCCCCCTCCCAACATTTTCAGACCTCTATTATTTTTTAAATTATTTTGCAACGTAAAGATCGACAACCATCCAACTGGGAAACAACTGTATGTTTTCTGCATAACTAAATGAACAGTTTCCCGATTAAAATACCCGGGGGTAAATCAGTGTATGATCAGATATTCATTATATAAAGTTGATCTCAGCGCTGTCAAGGGCAAATAATCCGAACAAGAAAAAATGAAAAAATGACGGTTGTTTGTGGCCACAGATGAATATATAGATCGTCATGGCATGGAATACACATTGGAACCGGCTCCTTTTTAGTAAATGTTCGTGAGTTAATCGTGTATGGCTGATTCTACATCGCCTGATCATGGTTTGGTCGAAACGTTTCTGGCTGTTCAGATGAGTATAGCCTACAGTTTTTTTGAACTCCTGAAGTTTGTTATTATTCAGAGCATCCCATAAAGATTGAAACAGCCATCTCACATAAGTACAGATAGGGAGTCTGAAATCAATATAGGATTCCAACAGGATCAACCTCATCATCTAGGGCTGCCATAGCCACCCTTTCAGCCTCAGTATTACCTATGATGCCAACGTGACTAGGCAACCAACACAACCAATATCAATCTGTTGATCAAATCTACAGTCATGTAGTTGTAGAATACTCAAGATAGTGGGGTGAGTCGAAGTTCCACTTTTAATCGCTTGGAGGCATGATAGTGAATCGGAGAATATGATATATGTTTTCCTTTTACTGGACCCGATACCTTCTAAAGCCAACAATATGGCTTTTGCCTCTGCAGTGAATATCGAACTTAATTGGTAGTCGACAGGTTTAAGTTTTGGCACGTGCCACTCTCTCACCATCTTTAGAACCGTCTGTATAAATAGCCTTATGCGATCTGTATTTCTCTCTCAGTAGACCAAATTCTTGTGTATACAAGAGCTGGCTTTTTATATTTCGTTACAGAAATATCTACTTCTGGTTGAGCTAACTGTCATGGTGGAATTGGTAAGAGCTTATTAGGTAAAATTTGACTAAGTTTAATACCAGCTGCTACAATGCGTGGTTTCATACGAATTCCAAGAGTTGGATTAATGGAGGGTTTCTTCAAATAGAGATCCGCGTACTGAGGTTTGAAAACACAGTTATGTGCAGGATTCGAGTGATTTGATCGCAATTTTGTGATATATTGCAATGATAGTTTAATTCTTCGAAGTTCAAAAGGAAGTTCATCTGCTTCGACATACAAGCTTTCTTTAGGGGGTGTTCTGAACGCTCCAAGGCAAAGTCTTAATCCTTGATGGAGAATAGGATCTAGCTTGGCCAAGTTTGACTTGCTTGCACCATTGTAAACAATAAAGCCATACTCAAGTTTGGAACGAACAAGTGATCGATATAAATGGAGAAGTGTTTGCTGATCTCCTCCACACTTATGGTTGGCAACTACCTTCAGCAAATCAAGAGCTTTCGTGCACTTAGCTTTAAAGGAATTTCCTAAGAACAACATTCCTAAGAATTTGACCTCTTTTACCACTTTGATCTCAGTTCCATCTAATGTTAGTACTGGATCTTTGTGCTGGAAATATTTCCTGCAGAAGTGTATACAATTTGCCTTAATTCTGGAGAATTTGAAGCCATTTTCTAAACACCATTTCTGAATTCAATTCAGACAAATTTGTAATGTTCTCTCAATATTGTGTATACTTTTTCCACTGCACGAAATGTTGAAATCGTCCACAAAGTGTGAACCATCAATTGATTTTTCAAAACTTCCGCCAAGCTGTTGATCTTGATACTAAACAGAGTAGTAGACAAAATACTGCCCTGTGGGACATCTTGATCTTGGTCGAAATGATCAGACATGGTTGTACCCAACCGAACTTGGAATTGTCTATCATTCAAAAAGTTGAATATGAAAATGGGTAAACAGCCCTTTAATCCCATAGTGTGAAGGTCTTTTAGAATCCTGTATTTCCATGTAGTATCATAGGTTTTTTCTAAATCAAAAAAGATGAAAACTACATGTTCATTCTTGGCGAAAGCATCCTTGACAAAGGAATCTAATCTGACTAAATGGTCAATGGTACTTCTATTTTTACGGAAACCAGCTTGAATATCAGTAAGTTTCTTTTCAGTTTCTAGGTACCAAACAAGGCGATCATTTATCATGCGTTCCATTTTTTTACAAACACAGCTAGTCAGTGAAATCGGACGATAATTACCAGGGTCTGTATGGTTACGGCCAGGCTTTGATACTGGCATAACGATGGCATTATGCCATGACGGTGGAAAGTCTTCTCTTGACCAAAGTCGGCCAGGCTTTGATACTGGTATAAAGATGGCATTATGCCCTGACGGTGGAAAGTCTTCTCTTGACCAAAGTCTGTTGAATATGCGTAATAGAATTCCTAGAGAAGATTCAGGTAGATTTTTCAAAAGTTGATAATTGATATTATCAGGGCCTACAGCAAAACCGTTAGCTATCCAGAGAGAAGCATGAAGTTCCTCAATTGTAAACATAGCGTTATAGCCTTCATGGTTACCGGAGGGGAATTTAATTTCATTTTTCTCTTCTCTTTTCTGGAAACTTTGAAATTTAGGTACATGATTATTGGGCAATTTTTGGTAATTGTTTCGTCTACATTATTTGCAATCTCTACACCTGATTTCCATCGTTGAGATGATGAACACTAGACTTGGAGCTTTTACCTTTTATTCTTTGGATCATATTCCAAACTTTTGTTATAGGAGTATGTGTATTGATCTTAGAAACATAATTTTCTCAAGAATCAAGTTTGTTCTGTTTCATGGACCGTCCTACGATGGGTGTTGAATGAATATATCCTCGTGTTAAGTATTATGTGTGCTATCAGTATCTGGCTCTGAAATAAACCACTAAGGATATTTGATCATCGTTGGTTTATCAGCTTTGTAAATATTTCAAATTTAGTTGACATGTTTTGGGTTTTTTATGTTAATGACTCGTGAAATTCTAAGCTTAATTTCATTGTAGGTTATGTTTGTTTAACACAAACTGACTTATTTAACTAAAGAAATGTGCCGATTTATATATAAGTTTGTGTAAAGCGTAATTAATTGGTATAATTTGGTAAGATTATGTGCAGTTTTGTTTTTTTGTAGGACTGCATTGCTAAAATGATTTCTAGAAATGATCTCTTAATTATTAGCATGGTGTTAGGGAGCTTCTTGAAATTGGAGCATACTAGGAACTGGCATGAGGCATTCCAAACAGAGTGGCATGGTGCGCCGTGTTGGAACTCCTAGGAACTCCATGCCATACAGTTTGGAACTCGGCAGACAAAGGATGGCTTATGCCATACCATGCAGCAGCATGGGGGGAATGGCCTAACTGGAACTCTAAGCCATCCAGATCAGAACAACAAACTGGGCATGGTGTATCCCATTTGAATAACCGGCATATTCTATCCCTACCAGGGAACTCAGTTCCTAATTTCAAGAAGCTCCCTAATAGCTTAATTTATCCCTATTTGCCCTGTATGTTGGGTTCCAAACACATAGTAATTATTGGAATTATGAGATGGCCCCTAAGTTTAATTGTTCCTTTGAAATGACTGAAATGTGACAAAATCGTTTTAATTAGATTTGTATGCCATTAGGATTGTAATTTGTTGATACTTTGGGTATGAGACCATATCAGATCGTACAGGTGCACGTTACAAGTTTAACTGAAATTTCTTCATTTGCACACACCTATGTTTATAGTGTGACTTTTTAGAAAAGTTATCATTCTAGAATGATGAATTGTTCCCTCGTAGCTCTCCGTATCCAGTTGAATTGATCTACATATACTCTGCAGATATACTTGACATCTATGCCCTGTAAAAAAAACTTTGGAATGAATTTTAAGCTAAATATAACATATTTTATTGAAATTTGGAAACGACCCCCTGCAAAAGCATAACAATTTGTTTAAATGATCATTTTTATAAATAAGCATGATCTCTGTTTAATTGTGCTTAAATCTACACTACAGGAAAGCAAATCGACCTACAATTAACAATTCTAGAGAAGTTTCGGTACCCCTACCCCCTCTCCATAAATCGTGACATTTTCTTCAGAGGTACCTTTTAATTGCCTATATCTCAGCTCTGACCATGATACAAGATGGCAAACATGGTTTTCCTGGTACTAGAAGAGCATACCTTTCATAAAAACATAACAAACCTTTACTCACAGGGGGGTGCAGCAAAAATCTTATTTTGACATTTGGCTACTAGACTAATGAGGTATGTTTGTTCATCTGTCCATAAACTCTATACAACAGCATAGATGAGGTACAAATGTATGTTTGTCCATCTGTCCATAAACTTCATACATCGTCCATAGATGAGGTATGTTTGTCCATCTGTCCATAAACTATACATCATCCATAGATGAGGTATGTTTGTCCATCTGTCCATAAACTCTATACATCATCATAGACGAGGTATGTTTGTCCATCTGTCCATAAACTATGCATCATCCATAGGTGAGGTATGTTTGTCCATCTGTCCATAAACTCTATACATCGTCATAGATGAGGTATGTTTGTCCATCTGTCCATAAACTCCATACATCATAGATGAGGTCTGTTCGTCCATCTATCCATAAACTATACATCATCCATAGATGAGGTACGTTTGTCCATCTGTCCATAAACTCTATACATCACCCATAGATAAGGTATGTTTGTTCATCTGTCTATAAACTCTATACATCATCCATAGATGAGGTATGTTTGTCCATCTGTCCATAAACTCTATACATCACCCATAGATGAGGTGTTTGTCCATCTGTCCATAAACTCTATACATCGTCATAGATGAGGTATGTTTGTCCATCTGTCCATAAACTCTATACATCACCCATAGATGAGGTGTTTGTCCATCTGTCCATAAACTCTATACATCGTCATAGATGAGGTGTGTTTGTCCAACTGTTCATAAACTCTATATATCGTCCATAGATGAGGTATGTTTGTCCATCTGTCCATAAACTCTATACATCATCCATAGATGAGGTATGTTTGTTCATCTGTCCATAAACTCCATACATCATCCATAGATGAGATATGTTTGTTCATCTGTCCATACACTCTATACATCATCCATAGATGAGGTATGTTTGTTCATCTGTCCATAAACTCTATACATCATCCATAGATGAGATATGTTTGTTCATCTGTCCATACACTCTATACATCATCCATAGATGAGGTACGTTTGTCCATCTGTCCATAAACTCTATACATCATCCATAGATGAGGTATGTTTGTTCATCTGTCCATAAACTCTATACATCATCCATAGATGAGGTCTGTTTGTCCATCTGTCCATAAACTCTATACATCATCCATAGATGAGGTATGTTTGTTCATCTGTCCATAAACTCTATACATCATCCATAGATGAGGTATGTTGTGATCATGACTGCCGTCCATCCGTCTCTTTTAACTTTTCCATGCGATATTTGCAGTTCCATGTCATGGATTAGTGAGTGAGTGAATATAATTTAATGTCGCTTTCAACATTTCAGCTATATCACGACTAACCAACTAAGAACCACCCAGCCCAGTTGTGTTCCTGCTACTTCAAAGACGAAATCTTTGAAGCAGCATGGAACCAGACACCCTCCATCCACCCTATAAAACACTGAGGACAGCGCACAAGACACAGACAGGACGCTTACATGGTGCAATAAAGACAAGTGATATTACACTGCTAGACATCACATATCAAGTTCCTGTTGCTTCTCAGCAAAATGCATTGAAGCAACAGGAACCTGAACCCACCCAACCACCCGCTGTCATGGATTAGTACCAAACTCATACAGGCCTTCAAATGCCTCCTATATTTCCTAGTCATTCCTATATTTTACTCAAAATCTCCTATATTTCCCATATTTTGACTTTTTCTCATGAAAACTTTTACCAATGCTCTGAAATGAGTAAATTGGCATTACAAAATACATTTCGCTCGGCAAATATGAAAACATTTTAATCTCTCTTTGTTGAACCAAGCAGCAGAAAGGGTCTCCTCAATCACCACCACTATGACCACATTCAGTGAAAATAATTTTATTAAAGAGGTAGTAGCATGATTTTAATCACTTATGTACATCATTTGCCAAAAGATTTTCAAGTCGAAAAGTTTTGTATTTCTTATTGGGACCAATATTGTTAGATTCTTCAATTCGGTCTAGTGAACAAGATGAAATGGGAAATGACGGAGATGATGTCGGATACCGTGACCAGGTGTCCATGTCCCATTAGAAGCCATAACAGTGCAACAACAGTTCTAAGATACAGTATGACGTTGCAAAGCGTCGCGTCCGGAATGCCAATGCACATTTTGTGACGTCATCTCAGGCACTGGGGCCAAGTGCAGGTGCTGTCATGTTTTTCAGAGAATGTCAGAAGTGTGAGTTCAATGCCTGTGATATTAAAAAATAAGGTCACAGAAAAACGTTCACCATACTTTTATCGAAATAGGATATTTGCTGAATATTTTTTAAATGATACTACTACCTCTTTATACACTGTGAGCCACTTGAAGGCCTAGGTATACCTTACCCATTGGTCAAAGAGGCCACTTATTGAAAATACAGTGAATCATTGAAAATGAAAGGGTTTTGTAACCCCCCATTTTATGAAAGACCCTTAGACTTACCTTGTGCATAATATTTAATATTATGCAATACTGTTGTTCTAAACCTCTTATACCAAATTGCCAGAAAAAAACGGACACCCCCCCTCTAGGGCCTCCATCAGCTCCGGCGACCTTGACCGCTTAAGTTCCCGCCAAAAAACTCCTCAGTTTGATTCTATAATAATTATAGCATGTAAAAATCAATAACATTTATGTACCTCCCCCAGTCATTGATTAACAGTGTGGGTGGGAGGCGGGATCGCAAGGTAAGTATAAGGGTCTTTCATAAAATGGGGGGTTACAAAAACTCTTTCATTTTATATCAAGACACCTTATACTTACCTTGTGCATAATATTTAATATTATGCAATACTGTTGGGTAACCCTAGAATTTGTGGGAACCCTGGCGGGTAGGCTAACCAAAGACAAAAGGTAGATATCTGTATCAATTTTAGAGCGTAAAGGCCGTCATTGATATGTAACCCAGTCCTCTCCGTTACCTGATAACTCCAGGGGGGCACCACCCTGGTGAAAGTCCAAGCTTTCTTTTGGTACACCTGCTAGGGGAAAACGCTAATAAATCGAGCAAATTTACAAAGGGTAAACATAATTGTGATGATTTTGAGATACTCACTTAATGCTTTCTTGACTCCATCCGAGGCCTGTTCCCAGAGGATGCATCAGCGTCGGACGGGTCCCTTTGGACATGAGTGCTCGAAACGCGCTTTCTAACGGAAGGTACCGGAATAGTATGTACGGCATTGCTCAGCCTTTTAGTGAGAGTAGCCATTTAATTGCTAGCTGTCGACGTAGAAGGGTCCAGGAGATAATACTTGAAGAAAGTAGCCTCAGATCTCCACTGAGCAACGTCCATGATGTCACTAAGTGAAGCTCCCTTAATAACGCTCTGGTCTCATCAACTTTGGTGAAAAAAAATTCCTCAGTCTGGGCAGCTGCATACACCATCTAAATGGTTTCAATGATCCATCAAGCGATGGTGTCTTTGGAAGCTGGTTGTGGTTATTGATCTGATGGGTAATTCACAAACGATTGTCTGAAGTTCGAAGATGTTTGGTAGCTTCGATATTGTACTTCGCAGCACGCACCGGACATAAGAATTTATCGTCAGGAGAAAACTTACCCAGGTCAGCTAAAACCAAAGGTTTTGTGCCAAAAGTCTCCGTTTTCGTCACAAAGTCAGCTCATGGCTGAAGTAGCAGACCTTCGCCCATAAAACATAAGCGATCTTCTCAGTGGAGAGAGCATGGATCTCAGATCTCCTCCGAGCGGACGCCATAGCAACGAGAAATACAGTCTTAAGTGTCAAGATCTTAAGGCTGGCCTGACCCATGGGCTCGAAAGGTGGTCTCGTAAGTGCATTAGGACCAATTCGAGATTCCATGCAGGAGGCAGATTCTTCACCCGAGGTCATAGGTGAAACATGCCTTGATCAGGTCGTCTAATGGTTTGCTCTGCTGAACCTTAGACCCGTCTCGAAAATCAGGGTGGATTGTCGCTATGGCAGACCGGTAACCAGATATTGTGACTGGTTGTAGTCCCTTTTCTTCGTACAAGAATACAAAGAAGACTGCTACTTCTCCCGGAGTTGTTGGAGAGGGATTCTTACAGTTTCTCTCGCACCACTCCGAGAACAGACTGAGTTTAGAGTTATAAATCCGTCTGGTGGAGGGCCTTCTACATTGTGCCATGAGATTGGCAGCTTGTTGAGAAAAGCCCTCCTGACGTCGAGATTCGATGACAGATTCCATGCAGTTAATTTGAACATTGCTGGATTGTCGTGAACTCGACGCCCCCGGCATTGTGTGAGGAGATCTGGACTGTCCGGCAGAATGCGTGGGTAGTCTACGACAAGATTGAGGAGACTCGTGAACCACGATCGTGTCGGCCAGAAGGAGCGAATAGAATGACTCTGCAATTCTCGCTCTCGATCGGAGGATATGGTCGGAGGATATACGCGTAAGCGTACATTACTGACCACGGAATGCATCAGCGTCGGACGGGTCCCTTTGGACATGAGTGCTCGAAACGCGCTTTCTAACGGAAGGTACCGGAATAGTATGTACGGCATTGCTCAGCCTTTTAGTGAGAGTAGCCATTTAATTGCTAGCTGTCGACGTAGAAGGGTCCAGGAGATAATACTTGATGAAAGTAGCCTCAGATCTCCACTGAGCAACGTCCATGATGTCACTAAGTGAAGCTCCCTTAATAACGCTTACGAAGTGACTGGTCTCATCAACTTTGGCGAAAACAAATTCCTTAGTCTGGGCAGCTGCATAGACCATCTAAATGGTTTCAATGATCCATCAAGCGATGGTGTCTTTGGAAGCCGGTTGTGGTTATTGATCTGATGGGTAATCCACAAACGATTGTCTGAAGTTCGAAGATGTTTGGTAGCTTCGATATTGTACTTCGCAGCACGCACCGGACATAAGAATTATCGTCAGGAGAAAACTTACCTAGGTCAGCTAAAACCAAAGGTTTTGCGCCAGAAGTCTCCGTTTTCGTCACAAAGTCAGCCCGCGGCTGAAGTAGCAGACCTTCGCCCATAAAACATAAGCGATCTTCTCAGTGGAGAGAGCATGGATCTCAGATCTCCTCCGAGCGGACGCCATAGCGACGAGAAATACAGTCTTAAGTGTCAAAATCTTAAGGCTGGCCTGACCCACGGGCTCGAAAGGTGGTCTCGTAAGAGCATTAGGACCAATTCGAGATTCCATGCAGGAGGCAGTTTCTTCACCCGAGGTCGTAGGTGAAACATGCCTTGGTCAGGTCGTCTAATGGTTCGCTCTGCTAAACCTTAGACCCGTCTCGAAAACCAGGGTGGGTTGTTGCTATGGCAGACCGGTAACCAGATATTGACTGGTTGTAGTCCCTTTTCTTCGTGTAAGAAAACGAAGTAGTCTGCTACTTCTCCCGGAGTTGTTTGAGAGGGATTCTTATAGTTTCTCTCGCACCACTCCGAGAACAGACTGAGTTTAGAGTTATAAACCCGTCTGGTGGAGGGCCTTCTACATTGTGCCATATATTGGCAGCTTGTTGAGAAAAGCCCTCCTGGCGTCGAGATTCGATGACAGATTCCATGCAGTTCGTTTGAACATTGCTAGATTGTCATGAACTTGACGCCCCCGGCATTGTGTGAGGAGATCTGGACGGTCCGACAGAATGCGGAGACTCGTGAACCACGATCTTGTCGGCCAGAAAGGAGCGAATGGAATGACTCTGCAATTCTCGGTCTCGACCTTTTTGAGAACCATCAGAATTAGTATGGTCGGAGGATACGCCTAAGCGTACATTCCTGACCACGGAACCGCTAGTGCATCCACCGCGTGTGCCGATGGATCCGGAAACGGGCTCACATATACTAGGAGCTTATTGTTGTCCTTCGTGGCAAATAGGTCTACATGAGGAGTCGACCACTGAAAGAAGACTTGTCTGAGTACCAAGTCGTTGAAGCTGCCATTCGGTCGGACGAACTCTCTGTTTACGAGACAGAGAGTCTGCAAGCACGTTCCGTATCCCCGGAATATGCGCTGCTCGCAGGGTCACCTGATGCGTGATGCACCACTGGAATAGCTTCCAGGTCATGAAACATAGCTGGGGGGATCTGGTCCCTCCCTGCTTGTTTATGTATGCGACCACTGTTGAGCTGTCCGACCCTACCAGAACAACATTCTCCCGCACGAGCGGGAGAAATCGTTTCAATGCTAGGATGACTGTTCTCATCTCCAAGAGATTGATATGCCAAGTCTTTTCATGGGCGATCCACATTCCTTCTGCCAGGTTCTCGTCCAGATGTGCTCCCCAGCTGTCCATGGAGGCATCCATAAATAGGACTAGACTCGATTCCGGCGGATGCAACGGGGCCCCCGTGATGAGGTTGTCCCGGTTGTCCCGGTTCCGCCACAAGCCGAGGGCTGATAATAGATTCGAGTCTATCGGGATTGGTTGGTTCAAATGACCTGTGCTCTGTTTCCAGAAGGACATTAGGTACATTTGTATGGGTCTGCATCGAAGTGGACCGTAGTTGACCACTTCTCCCAGACTGACCAGTCGAACCAGAAGTCGCAAGAACTCTCTCGCCAGGTGAAGAACACCCCGAGCATATCCTCCAGCAGATCTAGGGCAGCCGGCGAAGGCCGAACCCGCCCGATCCGGAGATCGAACTGAACCCCCAGGTGTATGAACAACTGTGACGGGGTCAGCGCTGACTTGGGTACGTTGACTATCCAGCCGCTGTGTCAACCTGATCGCATAGGTGACTGCCGTTTCCGACGGTCCCATGATCAACCAATCGTCGATGTAGGTGCTGATATCCACACCACACCTCCGTAAGACGACCGATAGGGCATCCACTACCCGTGTGAAAACTTGTGGGGCAGATGTAATTCCGAACGGTAACGCTTGGAATTCTAATATCTTGCCGTCGATGGCGAACCTTAGATACTTTCGTAGTCCGCCGTGGGGCGTGACCAGGAGGATTGGATATGTCCTCCATCCAACGGGTAACCGTCACGGCCCAGGCCGCATGTTCCCGGTTGAACGAGGCACGATTGCGAGCACGGGCTAGCAACCCGGCATCGGAGCAATCGCGGCCACCGTACGATGCCACAACACGGACCTGTGGATCCGTGTCGGCCATTCCGTCGAGCGCAGTTGTGTCCCTATCCGTACCGTCTCTTGCCGGACCCAGAGAAGGGCCGGACGGTGTCACCAGTTTCGCTGCTAGCCATCTCGCCCTGGGACAAGCCCAAAGCATGATACAACTGCGCAAAACATGCGGCAAGTTCTGATTCTGGTATAACCTTCCTACTTGGTAGAATGTAGTAAGACCAGAATCGGAAGTACCCGGGTTCACGGTCAGTAGTGCCGCCACGGACCGGGAACGTACTAGCAGCCAGCGCTGGATGACATCCCAGATTTATCCGAGTCAGATATAATTGTGAACAAATATAGATATGATTAAATTAGTGCCAATTAATCATATCATACAGAGCTTATAACTACCCACAGTGCCAGCTCTGGGCTTATAGAACGATCCCACACAGGTGTAGTCCTCTCATAGTGTACTACGGACCTCATGTATACTAATACCGCCACAACATCATAGATGCCACTATGTGTACAGAAACGAGCTCAATCAAAGAAAGTCTCAGTTTCGTGGTATTATAACAAGAGATGGACCCCATCGTAACTGTCCATTCGTAAAAATCAAGCGTACAACACCGTAATGCGCACACAATGAATAGTGATTCATTGTATACGTATCAGTATAGCCCCACTTGTACTGTAATACCTCTGCAGCACCACATGTTGAACTACTATACATGTGCAAACGTATAGTTTGATAATTACGGTACACCATACATACAATCAACTGTATATAGTATTGGAGCGAAAGAATGTTTGGAACGTGAAACATTCTAGACGGTATTTTATTTCCATAGCATGCCATAAAAATACCTCGCATCGTTCTACTAAAATACAGACAACAATGTGTATTGTTGTGATTATATACACCGTTCTTTGAAACGTAAACCCAAAGTGCGAATATAATGTACAGAGCTCAGCTATTAGAATAGTGTCTACATGTACATGCATTGTTCTGCCAAGGTATGCCCAACTACCTATAGAATATTCGCACAAAGAATTCACAGTAACAAAGAGGTTACGTAACTTCTCTAGCAACGGACTCTATGATCCCGACGCACTACCTCGAGAGAGGTGTGCTGCCGGTCAAAATGGATGCCTAGTAATATGTCAACAAGAGTCCATTACCGGATCAGTAGCGCACAACGTAACCTATGATCGTAAAGCCAATTCCGAGTCATGCCATAGCTTGTCGTGCCAGCCTTGTCGTGCCAGACATTTAACATATTTATCACAATGGTATACGATTCACATTCACAATGTATATATTATTCTCAAAGCAGAGCAGAATAATCCCATAGTGAAAGCATAGACCCGATATGCTTGTTTACAGAATGGCGAGCGCCAAACTGTGCGATCCCATTACACTGAGGATTTCCACTGTACATGATTTATAACAATAAATACAATGAAATGCGGTTAGGAATTCGGCATAATGAGAAAGTACATAAATGTAAAAACTCACGGACCAATACGGGAGGCTTGAGAGCACGAGTAAATCCAATGAATGTATATGAATCTCCTTAGTTTGAGGAGCACTGTAATCCACGTGTGGGTTTGATCGTGCTAGAAATCAAACTGAGAGTTGAGTTTTTTGGCGGGAACTTAAGCGGTCAAGGTCGCCGGAGTTGATGGAGGCCCTAGAGGGGGGTGTCCGTTTTTTCTGGCAATTTGGTATAAGAGGTTTGGAATCTACCCAACAGTATTGCATAATATTAAATATTATGCACAAGGTAAGTATAAGTCAAGGTAAGGTAAGGTGTGGTGTCAAGGTAAGTCAAGGTGTCTTGATATAAAATTGTGGTTTATGTTAAAAGTAGTTTTATGTAGGCCTTTAAGCAACTCATATTTTTTTAAATTTCCTATGTATGTCAAAACCTCCTATATTTTGATTATTTCTCATGAAACCTTTCACTAATGCTCTGAAATGAGCCAAATTGGCATCTAGGAAACACATTAATACCATAAGACGAAAAATTCCATACCGGTACCCATTTCTATCTCTCCTTGTTCAACCAAGGAATGGATAGGTCTCCTCAATCACCACCACTATTACCACATTCAGTGGGAATAATTTGATTAAACACCAGTAAACTACCAAGTTTGGAATCCTTGATGTAGTAGTGACCAGTCTTACAATCGTATATTTAATCTATATTTTTCCAAATTTCCTCCTATATTTTCACTGTGAGTCACTTGAAAGCCTGTATGTGAATTGTGATGTGAATTGAGATCTTAAGCCTCATGATTATAAAGCCAAGCTTGGTCCTTCAATCCATCTTGCTGCTTAAGGATAGCTGTCCCCTTAGATGGTCAAAATTGGTCATTTTTTTTTTATTTCTTCATTCAAATATTCACCATTTCCTCTAACATTTGGTGAAAAAATGAAATCAAAATTATAAATAGAAGTGCTTCAATATTAGGATTAAAAATTTACTGGAACAGTTAAACCGATTGCCTTAGCTACTATTATTATGCCCCCTCTAATTAGAGGGGGGGAGCATTATAGCGATCGCTTTGTCTGTCCGTCTGAGCATCTGGACGGACGGACGTCTGTCCATCCGTCCGTCTGTCGTACCGTCCGTCCGAATTTCTTGTCCGCGCGATATCTCGGTTAATATTTGATGGACAGGATTGAAACTTGCATGGAATGTGGCCAGTGCCTCATAGTTGTGCAGCGTAGAGTTTTTTCCGAGTTCCGGTATAATTTTCTAGAGTTATGGCCCTCTTTCTGAAATCTCTGTGAATCGGACTTGTCCGGGCTGGATCTTGGTTAATATTGTATGGACAAGTATGAAATTTGCACGATATGTGGTCAGTGCCCCACAGTTGTGCAGCGTAAAGTTTCTCCCCGTTTCGCTTATATTTTCAAGAGTTATGGCCCTTTGTTCCTGAAATCTCCGTGAATTGGGACTTGTCCGGGCTGCATCTTGGTTAATATCGTATGGACAATTATGAAATTTGCAGGGTATGTGGTCAGTGCCCTGTAGTTGTGCAGGTGAAGTTTCTCCGCGTTTCGCGTATATTTTCAAAAGTTATGGCCCTTTGTTCATCAAGTCTTTGTGAGTTGGGACTTGTCCGGGTTGGATCTCGGTTAATATGGTATGGACAAGTATGGAATTTGCACGATATGTGGTCAATGCCCCATAGTTGTGCAGCGTGAAGTTTCTCTGCTTTCGGTTATATTTTCAAGAGCTATGGCCCTTTGTTCATCAAACCTAAGTGAATGGGATATATTTATTTGTCCAGGCTGGATCTCAGTCCATAACCGATTTGGACTGGGAAAATGGCTATGAAATTGTTATTCTACATTCCAAAGCAGACCACATAGGTCCTGAAGTATGAAATTGCCCCAAAAAGAGTGAATTGGGTGCAAAATTCAAAGTTCACGATCGCTTCATAATTTCACCACAATATACTCCCAAGGAATGTAGGTCTCATAACCAGGTCACATTTTTGGATTTGGCGAAAGCCCCGGGCGACCATCTTGCATCAAAACATTGTATTATTACTTGTTGGTCGATACTTGGAATATGTATCATGCGAGGCATGCCGAAAAAAGTGACTGAAACAGAATTTTTATAATTATCCGCATTAGGCCTCCACAGACCAATACAGAACAGAACAATGGCAGGGCAGTGTCAGATTAAAGCGGAAGGGGGGGGGGGCATACAATTGAGCAATCTCTGATTGCTTCCTTGCTGTGTTTTTGTCTGTTAAATTTCCCTTTCCAAAATTCATTTCCGCAGTATTATGGTAAGATAATTATCTATTAGTCCTACTTATTTACATTAATCTACCCCCTTCTGATCAAAACCATGCAAACATCCATATTTTTGTTTCTAATTATAACAGTGACACTTCACTCAGACACCAGCCGTGAAGTGAACAATTCTCAGCTGAACAAGTTTTAGCATGTTTTTAGCACACCATCACCAGATGGTGGGCTGTTCAAATCGCTTTTCGTCCGTGGTCCGTCCGTAAAACAATTCTTGTTATCGCGATTTCTCAGGAACTACTGCATGGATCTTTCTCAAATTTGGTACACAGGTTCCCCTTGGGGTCTAGTTGTGCAAGATACCTTTTCTGGTCCGATTCGAAAATCCAATATGGCCACCAGGCGGCCATCTTGGATTTCCCCATGAAACCTTGTTATCGCGATTTCTCAGGAACTACTGCATGGATCTTTCTGAAATTTGGTACACAGGTTTCCCTTGGGGTCTAGTTGTGCAAGATACCTTTCTGGTCCGATTCGAAAATCCAATATGGCCACAAGGCGGCCATCTTGGATTTCCCCATGAAACTTTGTTAACGCGATTTCTCAGGAACTACTGCATGGATCTTTCTCAAATTTGGACACAGGTTCCCCTTGGGTCTAGTTGTGCAAGATACCTTTTCTGGTCCGATTCGAAAATCCAATATGGCCACCAGGCAGCCATCTTGGATTTCCCCATGAAACCTTGTTATCGCGATTTCTCAGGAACTACTGCATGGATCTTTCTCAAATTTGGTACACATATTCCCCTTGGGGTCTAGTTGTGCAAGATACCTTTTCTGGTCCGATTCGAAATTCCAATATGGCGACCAGGCAGCCATCTTGGATTTCCCCATGAAACCTTGTTATCGCGATTTCTCAGGAACTACTGCATGGATCTTTCTCAAATTTGGTACACCGATTCCCCTTGGGGTCTAGTTGTGGAAGATACCTTTTCCGGTCGGATTCGAAAATCCAGTATGGCCACAAGGCGTCCATCTTGGATTTCCCCATGAAACCTTGTTATCGCGATTTCTCAGGAACTACTGCATGGATCTTTCTCAAATTTGGTACACATGTTCCCCTTGGGGTCTAGTTGTGGAAGATATCTTTTCTGGTCCGATTCGAAAATCCAATATGGCCACCAGGTGGCCATCTTGGATTTCCCCATTAAACTTTGTTATTGTCATTTCTCAGGAAGTACTACGTGGATCTTTCTCAAATTTGGTACACAGGTTCCCCTTAGGGTCTAGTTGTGCAAGACACCTTTTCTGGTCTGATTCCAAAATCCAATATGTCCATCAGGCAGCCATCTTGGATTTTCCCATGAAACTTTGTTATTGCGATTTCTCAGGAACTACTGAATGGATCTTTGTCAAATTTGGTACACAGGTTCCCCTTGTGGTCTAGTTGTGCAAGATATCTTTTCTGGTCCGATTCGAAAATCCAAGATGGCCACCTAGGATCTCCCCATGCAACTTTGTTATGGTGATTTCTCAGGAGGTACTGCATGGATCTTTCTCAAATTTGGTACACAGGTTCCCCTTGGGGTCTAGTTGTACAAAAATACCTTTTTCGGTCCGATTCGAAAATCCAATATGGCCACCAGGCGCCCATCTTCCAGTTGTGCAAGATACTTTTTTTTGGTCCGATTCGAAAATCCAATATGGCCGCCAGGTGACCACATGGAGCCTAGTTGTGCAAGATACCTTTTTTGGTCCGATTCGGAAATCCAAGTTACGCTTAAAATTAATACGGTATTCCCGAGTTGTGACGTTGCATCACACGAGTCGGCGGATCAAACGGTGGGACATATTCTATAAAGTGACTATAGAGAATATCCATACCTTCACCTTCCATATCAAGGAGTTCAAATAATTCGGAATTAAAATGTATTTCTTCAAATTTTAAATCAGTTTTCTTAGTCCAGTGAACTGTTTCGTCTGCCGACGGGTCGGCTACATGAAGGGACGTCACTCTTGTGACACAACGTTACAACTCGACAACTGTAGACTACTGCGTGTTTCGATCCGAGGGAGATAATCAGGATTCAGACACTTTCGAAGTTTCAACATTACTGCGCGGATCCCTTCAGTATTAAGTATTGTACCATCTTACTATTTTTGAGCATGGTATCTTAAAAGAGATATCTCAAACTAGCCCAGTAAACAGAACAGAATTAGCATTCGTTAATAATTATAAAATCTTAAGTATGTTTCATAGCTCATGCCAAAGGGTCAAAGAGATTTGTCTTTGCTTCCAGTACCCAATGATGACACATGCAAAAAAAAATACTACAAAACGAAGACGAATGATCCTCCGGACATTCACTTTCAGACTAACTGTGCTCTTTTCTCTTGTACTATAACAACCGACATAAGTACAGTTTCTAGAAATCTTGAAACTCCTTAAACTTAAAAAGATGATATCTTGGTGTTTTCCAGTGTCCCTTTTCGATCTTTTTCGCTCAGATTCGAAATTCTGTAAACAAAATTACAAATCAATCGTTTGTTCTTAGTAACAATGGACAAAAAGATCCTCTTGTCATTAGCTTACAATTATCGGACAATGGTGTGCGCCAAGCTCCTTCAGGATCTCTCGTTTAAGTTGGACTTTAAACCGCCTTGATGAAAAAAACTTAGTGTAATAGTTATCCAGAATAAACAGGAATTCGAGTTAGTCACATTAGACAGATTAAAAATGTATTTGACAATAGAATTCAAACACAAAATTTGGATTAATTCATCAGATATATAGCTAGGCACATTTTGCCCGATTTCTAGCCTTTCATTTTTGTACAAAATCCGAGATTTCAACGTTTATTTCTCGAAAAGTATCCATGCTACGCTTTTGAAATTTGGCATGCTTGTTACTTATAAGGTGATCTAGTAAACTTTATCTCACTTTTTGTAAGTTCGGATTAGTTTTTTAATTATTCAACTTTTAAGACAAACGACCGTAAAATAGTACATTTTTTCAATTTATTTTAGTAAAATAGCTGTAAAACCAAAACCAGGCAAAAATTAAAAAAAATGAGATAAAGTTTACTAGTTCGAATTGTCTCCTATCAAGGTATACCATCAAAGTTGAAACAAGACCAACAGTTTTCATGAAATTTCAATTGAAAAATGGACGCTATTGTTTTCATTTTAACTTTTTAAAATTGGAAGATTTTCTGCACAGTAGCAGCCTCGGTTATACAAATCATATAGTTGGAATCCCTACGATATAAGCTTTCATAAAATATATAGTTTATTATGGTTATCTTGTATATTTAATGATACAGACGACAAATTGTCACGGGGGTGCAAAAACTGCCTCTAAGGGGATAGCTATCCTTAAGGATGTCTGCTGGTTAGCAAACTAATTAACTTTTTGAATAATGTGTGTTATTGAATTCATAATTGTGATAATTGTGTGATATAAGGAAAAACAAAGAAAAAATTATAGGTTCGTGTGCAAGTTTTCGCTGTAGACCCTGTTAAATGCTCCATTTGATAACCCAGAAAACATAGGGAATAGCTCTGGTTTTGAAGCACATTCATAACAATTCATATAAATAGTATTTAACTTTTTCTCATATCTGTTTGCAGATAATCACAATGTCTATCAAAATTTATCAAATTGGATGGATGTTGCTTTCGAAGCAAATCCCTATCTCTTAGCCTAGGAAAGGGAGATAACCTAATAGGACGAGAGATCCTGAAGGATCTTGGCGCCCACCATTGTCCAATAATTGTAAGCTAATGGCAAGAGGATCTTTTTGTCCATTGTTACTAAGAACAAACTAATGATTTGTAATTTTGTTTGCAGAATTTCGAATTTGAGCGAAAAAGATCGAAAAAGTGACACTGGAAAACACCAAGATATTATCTTTCTAAGTTTCTGGAGTTTCAAGATTTCTAGAAACTGTACTTGATGTCGGTTGTTATAGTACAAGTGAAATGAGCAAAGTTAGTCTGAAAGTGAATGTCCAGAGGATCCTTCATCTTCGTTTTGTAGTATTTTTTTTCGCACCGGTTATCACTGGGTTACTGGAAGCGAGGACACATCTCTTTGACACTTTCGCATGAGCTATGAAACATATTATATATTAAGATTTTATAATGAGGAACGAATGCTATTTCTGTTCTGTTTACTGGGCTAGTTTGAGCTATCTCTTTTAAGATACCATGCTCGAAAGTAGTAAGATGGTACAAAACTTAATGTTGAAACTTTGAAAGTGTCTGAATCCTGATTATCTCTCTTGGATCGAAACACCCAGTACGGTAGTCTACAGTTGTCGAGTTGTGACGAAGTGTCACAAGAGTGACGTCCCTTCGTGTAGCCGACCCGTCGGCAGACGAAAGGGTGAGACAGTTCACTTGCAATGACATGGACTAAAGTAAACTGATTTGAAGCATAACTTGGATTTTCGAATCGGACAAAAAAGGTATCTTGCACAACTAAGCCCCATGTGGGACCCGTGTACCAAATTTCAGAAAGATCCATGAAGTATTTCCTGAGAATTCACGATAACAATGTTTCAAGGGGAATTCAAGATGGCCACCTGGGGAACCTGTGTACCAAAAAAAGGTATCTTGCGCAACTGGACCACCAGGGGAACCTGTGTACCAAATTTGAGAAAGATCCATGCAGTACTTCCTGAGAAATCGCGATAACAAAGTTTCATGGGGAAATCCAAAATGGCCACCTGTTGGGTTTATTACATTTTTGAATCGGACCGAAAAAGGTATCTTGCACAACTAGGCCCCAAGGGGAACCTGTGTACCAGATTTGAGAAAGATCCACGCAGTACTTCTGGGGAAATCACGATAAAGTTTCATGAGGAAATCCGAGATGGCCGCCTGGTGGCCATATTGGATTTTCGAATCGGGCCAAAAAAGGCATCTTGCACAACTGGACCACAAGGGGAACCTGTGTACCAAATTTGAGAAAGATCCATGCAGTACTTCCTGAGAAATCACGATAAGGTTTCATGGGGAAATTCAAAATGGCCGCCTTGTGATTTCGAATGGGACCGGAAAAGGTATCTTGCCCAACTAGATCCCACGGGGAACCTGTGTACCAACTTTGAGAAAGATCTATGCAGTAGTTCCTGAGAAATAGCGATAACAAGGTTTAATGGGGAAATCCAAGATGGCCTCCTTGTGGCCATATTGTATTTTCGAATCGGACCAGAAAAGGTATCTTGCACAACTGGACCACAAGAGGACCTGTGTACCAAATTTGAGAAAGAAATCCAAGATGGCCATATTGGATTTTGGAATCGGACCAGGAAAGGTATCTTGCGCAAGTAGACCCTAAGGGGAACCTGTGTACCAAATTTGAGAAGGATCCATGCAGTAGTTCCTGAGAAATCGCGATAACAAGGTTTCATGGGGAAATCCAAGATGGCCGCCTTGTGGCCATATTGGATATTCAAATCTGACCAGGAAAGGTATCCTGCACAACTGGACCACAAGGGGAATCTGTGTACCAAATTTGAGAAAGATCCATGAAGTACTTCCTGAGAAATCACGATAACAAAGTTTCATGGGGAAATCTAAGATGGCCGCCTGGTGGCCATATTGGATTTTCGAATCGGACCGAAAAAGGTATCTTGCGCAACTAGACCCCAAGGAAAACCTGTGAACCAAATTTGAGAAAGATCCGTGCAGTACTTCCTGAGAAATCATGATAACAATGTTTCATGGGGAAATCCAAGATGGCTGCCTGGTGGCCATATTGGATTTTCGAATCGGACCACAAAAGGTGTCTTGCACAACTTGACCCCATGGGGAACCTGTGTACCAAATTTGAGAAAGATCCATGCAGTACTTCCGGAGAAATCGCGATAACAAGGTTTCATGGGGAAATCCAAGATGGTCGCCTTGTGGCCATATCGGATTTTCGAATCGGACCACAAAAGGTGTCTTGCACAACTAGACCCCAATGGGAAACTGTGTACCAAATTTGAGAAAGATCCATGCAGTAGTTCCTGAGAAATCGCGATAACAAGAATTGTTCACGGACGGACCACGGACAAAAAGCGATTTGACCAGCCCACCATCAGAGGCAAAATGGCCACCAGAGCCCAATATCACCAGTGGACATCCTTAACAGAATATCTCTTGAAGCACTAAAGCCAGGCTTTCTGAATTCATGTAGTATATAGCGATGGGTCAGAAGCCTAGTGAAGATGACTGACCTTGACCTATTTATCTAGGTCAAATATGAATATTGCTGATAACTTTTGAAGTATGACATTAAGCCTCTCCAAATTTATACTACATATGCAATTCCAGCTTTCCACTATAGTTCAAGTTAATCCCTGGACAATGCTGTCCAGTCCCGGTGTCAGTGACACTTGATAAGAGCATGTGGGCCACTGAGCTTCGGGTTGTTCTCTCCCCTATCTTTTTAACCTGGAGCAAGCTTTTCAACCGATATATTTTCGACCTGATCAGGTTTATCATCAATGTAAGCTTGTTTTTCTTTTCTTAGGATGGTCTGAATATTTTATCCATATTATCATATTTACACCAGTTATCAACAGTTCAAAAACCCGGTCCATGTTATAAACATGGGGTGAGATCAAGAGAACAACCCGAAGTTCACGGTGGCCCTCTGTGCCTCAGTGTCGCGGAAACCTGGGCAAGACAGCCAGGTTATTAACTTGAACTATAGTGGGAAGCTGGAATTGCCATAATCAAGTGGACTTATTTCTTCAAGGTCAAATTATAGTTAATACTGATCTAATCCTTCTAATTATTCACAGTACCACTGTACCACAGGCATCTGTGGAGAGAAATTCTCTCAATATTCTACAAATGTCATCAGCTATCTTCTCAGTTCTTGGGATAAATAACACATCCAAGCCACAGTATTAGCCTCAGTTGACATGGTTGATATAAAGACGTTTTTCTGCTGTTCAGTCTAACATTCCTGTTAGAAAAATTAGAAGAAACAGTAGTGAGCCAATGAGAAAGCTTGTCTTAATTCAAAATGGTGGTGTTGAATGACCAATCACTGGAGGGTGGTATCTGGTTTAATGTCACACTCAAGGTTATTTCACTCATATGGTGACAGCCAGTTTGAATGGTGGAGGAAGCCGGAGTACCTGGAGAGCTCCAACACCCATCGGCTCGCTGGAGAGGGGACAGCGGAAACAGGTTACTGCCACTGTCAATACCCACAGTCTAGTGAACTGGCATGAAAAACAATCACAAGCAAGATGGGAGGCCAGATACCCACATACTAAACTTGGAAAGAATCCGTTCAGGTTTTCAGAAATGGGTCTGGAAACACAATTTTGACTCGAGCCCTCAAGAACGAAATTTTAGCTTGCCCCAGGTGGCACCACCTATAGGCGGATCAGCATGGGAACAATCTCAGGAGAGATTGTCAGGCAAAACCCACATACTACATTTGGATCCGTTCAGGCTTTCCAACCTGTCTGGAAACAAAATTTTAACTAGGTGGCGCCAAACAAATTTGGACTTGATACTTGTCCCCTTTGGAGAGCCACAGGACAAAAATCGAGGTGAAGGACCATTTGCTCAGGCGAGTGACTGTCTGTAACATGACTTTGATCGTTGCAAAGGTCATTCGTTGGGGGTCGAACGATGTGGGCTAACTGTTGGATTTTACACTTTGGATTTAAAGGAGATCAAATCCGAGCACAAAGAACCACCAAATAAGGGATAACATGAACATGGAGCAATTTTAATACCAGTCGAAGGTTCACACTTTCACGTTACATTCTCTCATAACTTCATGCATTGAAAGTATATACTGATTGTAATCATATGAGAAATGAAAGACCAGCAAAGTCAAATAATTGCAGGAAATATTCATTGAGACATTGAGAGTCCGACAATATTTGTACCGGTAATGAACAGTTGTCCTACAAATTTAAATCGTCACATAGAACTGAAATGATTCGCAGTATGTCACAATTATGAAAATTCAAATGGTAAATAGCGTTTGAATAGTCAAGATGGCCCCCAAACCATGTGGAAATTACAACAATACCACCAGTTTGTATTTGGTGATGATCTGTCAAAATGACAAGTACATGTAACTATTGCTCTTCTTCTTGGAAGCATTTTAAACTACATGTATATATACCATACAGTAATAAAAAGTTTCAGCATTCGTAAATGTATCCGATAGTTTGAGATGACCCTGAACTGATGTGCTTAGCACCAATTGGATAACAACGGTCATGATTATGATTTCACCCTTTTATGAGTATTAAAGTCACAGAATTAATGGCACAGTTGCACATTATCGAGAGAACAAAGGAGAGCCTGCCTGTTCACTGACCCGTGATTAGAGCTGATCAGCTACTCGGTCGTATAATTTCAGTTTGTCCTATCTATAACCTGGAAGATAATTTGAACTGGTGAGAGCAGACATATTTTCATGTAATATTTGCCAAATTATACATTATTTTAAGTCTGATGACAATTTATATGAATGTTGGGAAAATATAGTACATATATATAAAATTGTGTCGGTTATCACCAGTTCAAAATACTCTCCTGGGATAACAGATAGGACAAAGTGAAATTTTCAACCCAGTAACTGATCAGCTGAAGTCATGGGTCAATGAACAGACAGGCTCTACTTTGTTCTCTCTATAATGTGCAACTGAGTCATTAGCCAGCTTGATTATAGAATACTGGGGACAATTTACATCCAACCTGTATTTATTAACAGTAGGTACAGGTGTAGAAGGACAAAAACTGTGAATGAATGTGATCGAGTGCCACATTCGTGACAACAAAATGTCAGCAATTCACTTTCGTCGGTGAAGTGGATACCTTTTATTTTATTTTCATGAGCTAAATTCCGTTGAATATTTTGACAACATTTAATATCTTAGAAGAACATTGTAGAACCACTGTATTTTTATTCAAGTATAAAAACGAAGGTAGCCAGAATATGGCAGTACTGGTAGACCTTCAATCACGTCAACCTGACTTGTTGATGTGACAAATTTCAGTACATGAAGACATTTCCAGTGAGGGAAGGCACTTGAACCCCCACCAAATCCCCATGAAAAAGAAGAGATCACAGTCTCTCATGTTTGTATATTTGCGAGAGCTGTTGATCACTCTCCTAGATTTTGTAATGTGAGAGTGATTGCTGTATTGTGAGAGTGATCCACTTTTTTTCCCCTATTAGTTTTTTTTTTAAATTTTCGAAGAGATTTAACAATAACTGTCTTGGGGTGGGGGTGATCACTCCCCTTAAAAACGAGAGACTGGATCATTTGAGATTCCTCCAAAAATAATTGTCACGATAGAAAAATATACTTTGTCATGTTTGTGTGCTGAAACTTGGGACAAATTTTCATAGTTCTTGTATTAGGCCAGTTCAAACATTTCTCCAGTGTCTACATGATTCCTCATAAATAGTTCAGCCAATGAAGTTGTTTCTTCTGTATAAATATATTTATATTTAAAACAGACCTAGCCAATCATCAGCCCTGTTACATATGCTGTACAGTATAATACAGGCTTTTTAAAAGGTTTGATACAATATTATCCAATCAACAGCAGTGTTACTATTATGATGACACAGTTGTGGTCTGAGCCTCTCCATTGGTTGACTCGTCCACTGATCCATTGGTAGAGGTTGCTGTGTTTGGTTTTCTTGGTTTGATCATTTTACTCAGGATGACGTATGTGTTTCCTTCATCCCAAACATTTTCCTCAGGATTTGTTTCATCAATCTCATATCTGAAATACAAAAGAGAAATAAAATCAATCTCTTGGGACAGCAAAGGAATTATATCTAGAAATTCACATACACTTGAATATCTCTTAAAAATCTTCATAGATGAGATCAAGAATAATCTAACTTCAGTTCTTGCTTAATTTCTATGCTGCTATTTGTTTTCTATTTCTGGAATGAATTTTAGTTGAGCAATTTTAATTTGCCATTTAACAAAGTTTAACTTTGGCAACAAAATATGGCAACGAACTATCTTTACTATAGCATTTGATTTTTTTAGTATTTGCAGGTGAACTGCCAAGTTTTTTTTCAATTTGCTATCTTTTGTTTTAATCTAAGGCCAGACCAATTTTATTTTTTGTTTTGCGGGCGGAATATATTTTTTTCCAACATCGGAGGAAGGAATAAAAATAAAAATAAAATTTACTATGGAAATGACTTTTGTAGAAGATTTTGCTCCATGTCTGAACCTTCGGAGTACGAATTTGTACAATTGAACATGCATGTTAATACCAATATGAAGACCAAGGAATCACACAAAATTACATCAGTTGAATAGATCAAAGTTATAAACTGATGTATTTTCAAACTTTAATTGTCTATATTCATTACAACTATCATTGGTCTCTGTAATGTCCAGTCTTACACATTATTTTGAACAAGTTACATATAAAATAAAACTGATTAGCTTGACTGTTTTACAAAATAATACTGGTTTCCACTTGGTCAAACCTGTAATACAGAGTTTTAGAATATGATGAATTTTTATAATGAAATGCTCAAGCAGAAATTTCATGAAAAGAAATGAAATCTTCAAATAAAGCCTGGCTTTATAATCTATAATTTTAAAATGATCGTCACAATATACGAAAACGATTTACGGTAGTTGTAACAACCACCACACATCTTACCAGTCGATAAACGGGATCAGAAAAGGAAAATGTTTTGTTTCTTTTTTTTCTTGATATACTTTCGGAGGAAATGAAATGATATATCAGGCCTTGCTGTTTGAAAAATGGAGAGCTGAAACAGTCCTCCTAAATTTTCCAAGGAGGGTAATTTGCTCTCCTAGAATTTAACCCCTTCAAATTACTTGTATACTGTATGTGAGTGCATATGTAGTATTAACTAGTTATACCAATATCATTTACACTTTATAAAAATACAAATAAATTCAAATTCAAATGTTTGTGGAGCATAGCTCCGGAGCTGTATTTCTGTACTAAATAGAATACATAAAATTTACAACTTAGTAGCAACTTAGTTGCTACATGTAAATAAACAATTATTCACAAGTTATATCAATGACAAAGTAAAATACTTTGCAATGATAAAACAATATTTTCCTTGAAGTTTGTAAAGAAATAAGCTGTTCACAAACATATTTATAGTGTTTTGGTAAATAAATGGCCTACTAAATGCTCATAATGAAGAGTCAGTGTGTCAAAATCTTGTTAAATGAGTACAAGGCTACCCCAAAGTTGATTGGAACTCTTTTGTGAAAAAGGTAGAAAAATAACATTTGCCTTCCATATGCTTTTTCATCCATGGAAAACGGGAAATTTCACAAGAAAATACTTTGTTTATCAAAGTATACTTTGATTGAATAAAGGCAGGGAAAGACTGGGAAACTGTTCTTGGGAAGTCATGAGGTGAGGCAGGCTTTATATCAAATTGATTTTCGTAATGCAGCCCAAGAACAGTGCTTGGTGGTATTACAACAACAACACACACTGACGAGCCGAGGTGCGCAAAAATGACGCTTCTCGAAAGAAAATTAGGAGCGCGAGCGCAATTGCGGTCCTCAAAAGGCCAGGCCTGATATATTTTATACCGTCGGGAAGCGTCCACAGAAATAAAATGGATGAACTCACCACTTTCGGAAATTTGTAGTGAAAATAAAAGTGCCATTTTTCAATTTTATTTTTATTCTGATTTGACCAATTTTGACGTCGGCGGGCCCGCAAAACACAAAAATAAATTGGTCTCGCCTAAACAAATCTAGCAAGTTTGAAATTTTCAGGAATATTTAAAGTCGTTGCCAGAATTTGCAATTGGCAATACGAAATCCCTATTCGCCATCAAGTAAATACCCCATTTCTGCTAAAATTTGGCACCCTTAATAGTTCAATTTCTGTCTGGCATTATGCTCCCACCTCATTGTACTTGAATGCTAACAGGGATAAAACCGGATCCATCATTGCTCAGAATATTATCAACTCACTTCATCGTTTTGGTGTAGAATTCATGCCCTTCCTTGTTCTTTAGGAAAACGGTTTGTATAACTTTCTTCATTTCTGTCCTGTTCAGTAAAGAGAAAGAACATCAGAGATATGAAATACATGTAAAAAATTACACCCAAAAATCTCCTTGTCATGGGGCTTCCATGTTTTATTTTCTTGAAAGAAGCATCCAGAATGCTTCAAACTGTGTAAACGGGAATATAATAATCTTGTTTTTCCTTTCCTGCTATGTGCAACAGACTTCTGCGCACCTTGTACTATATCCAAACCAGATATAGTGGTGAAGCATAAACAACCATATTGGACATAGTTTTGAAGGTGTTCAGTCATTTTTTGTTGTTGTTGTGGCACAGCGGCATTATCTGCTCTGCAGAGAATTCCAAAGCCATCGGCATTCAGCTGATTTCTCGTGTTCACCAGACCATGCTGATAGCATTGTCATAAATGCAACAGCTTTCCCTTTTCCTATTCTCCCTGGCTCTAGCCATTACTTATAATGGAGTGGGTGCCTCTATGTCCACTGTATCCCATTGTGGCCAATCAGCGGATACGTAACTCAAATTTAAAATCCTTATTTGGCATGCCTGCATAGTATCTGTAGTATCTTGAATGTCCTTATTAAGACATACACAGACTAACTTGTGAGCTATAATCAGGAGTCAGTCACAGAGACTCACTTGTGAGCCATTAATAATCAATGATCAGTCACAGACTTACATGTGAGCCATAAACAATCAGTGATCAGTCATACACAGACTTACTTGTGAGCCATTAACAATCAGTGATCAGTCATAAACAGACTTACTTGTGAGCCATTAACAATCAGTAACACAGACTTACTTGTGAGCCATTAACAAACAATGATCAGTCATATAGACTTACTTGTGAGCCATAAACAATCAGTCACACACAGACTTGCTTGTAAGCCATAACCAATCAGCCATCAGTCTCACACCACCTTACTTGTGAGCCATAAACCATCAGTCACAGAGACTTGGGAGCCATAAACTCTAAGTGATCAGCCATACACAGACTTAATTGTGAGTCATAAACAATCGGTCATCAGTCACCACAGACTTACTTGTGAGCCATTAACTCTAATATCTGCATTAGAAACCTGCCCAGACCTTTCCTCCTGACTTCCTTGATTAACTGTAGCTCATATCTGTTAACAGAGAAAACAATGGAGAGATCATGATGAGAGTTTAGGATATCATACCATTCAAATCAGGACAAACCCTCAAAAGATAGTTATGATTTGTAGGCGAGATGCAAAGGTTTTCATATTTATAATCTTCATGAGCTAGTTAATGATGGAATCAGTCTGTCTACATCTTTTTTTTTTATAATGTACACATATACAAGGTCTATCGTTTCATGTAGAAAGTGGAAACAGAATAGTATTCTGGAATAAGTTATCAATTTTAAAATTATTCAAAATAATTGCGGGTGCCTTTGGTAGAAGTGAAAGCGAGGCGACTACTTCCCGGAAGTGGTGTTTCATACCGCTAACCTTAAAATGTGGCAGTTATTCAGGGGGAGATCATACACTTTCGGAAAGGGCTATACCGATATTTCTATCATTATTTAACCCATAAAAAATATAAAAGTGAGAAATTAAAAACCATGGCAATTCATCTTGTTGAACGTTCTTAAACTCGATGAAGTTTGCTGGAGGCATTTTTACTGGTATCTGGGTAAAATTAGACAAATTTGTAATATCAAACTAGATATTTAATGAAGGCTGCAGCATTTCGTGTTTGTAAATTATAGATGCCCCCCACCCCACCCCACACTCCCACAACAGTTTAAGTGTCAGTGAGCTAAGTTTTAATGTCACTTTCAACAATATTTAAGTCAAATTGCGATGAACAAACAAGGCACCACCCAGCCCAGTTGCATTCCTGTTGCTTCAAGGAAGCAAACCTTTGAAGCAACATGGAACCAGACACCCGCCGTACATCCTATAAAACATTAAAGACAAGTGCAATTACAGTGCTAGACACCACATTATCAAGTTCCTTTTGCTTCTCAGCAAAATGTATTGAAGCAACAAGAATCGGTGCCCACTGAGGTTAAGTTTGAACAAAAAGCATAAATCAATATAGCAGGTCATCTTCAGGGCTGTTCCATTTAAAAAGGTATGGGAGAGGAGGAAGGCACTCAATATATTATTCTATGGGTCGTAGGAGGAAATTCCCTTCAATCCATGTTACAACATTGGGAAGGCCAATACAATTTCTATTGGTGGTGGGGTATAATTCAAAGCTGCCTTCCGCCCCTACCATACCTTTTTAAATGGAACAGCCCTCACATGGAGTGAGTGAGTAGGATTTAACGTCGTTTTCAACATTGTTTCAGTCATATCACGACGATGCCTACATGTGCCAGAACAGGAGTGTCCACAGTTCCTATTATTCTGGACACTGATCAGCCCAGCCAGTACAGCACCCGGTCACCCATCCAAGTATTGACCGAGCTCAATGCTGCTTAACTTCGGTGATCTGACGAGAACCGGTGTGCCCAACGTGATGCGCCGTACCTACCCCCCTCACATGGATATGAAGAGATGTGAACAAGTTCAGGGGTCGAACTGTTCACATGTCCACCTGTCCCGGACGTCACGTCATTTTTACAAGAGACAGGTGGAAATGTACACGAGACTCCTGATTTTACATTTGAACTTTGAGATATTCTGAGATATTCAGGCCTCCCACTGGGGCTTTCAAAAAATGTAGGACATTTTCACAAAAAAGTAGGACAAAATGTTGTGAAAATATACACAATTGTGATATGAACGTGTAACCAATTAACATGTAATATCCCTGACTTTGCACCAATCCAGGTGAAACTTCGTTTGTCATCTCTGTTACATATGCTGTTCATACTTGACTCTCTCACCCACACCCTTTCTGTTGTCTGTCAGTTACACTGTAAGCCCATGCAGCACATCAATAATCTTGGTTGTAAACCATGTATGTCTGCCAAAAATGCTGCACCTAGTTCAGCAATTTTTAGCCTTTTTTTTATTTTATACAGACAAAATCCCTGAAAAGTACGACAAATTCAGAATACGAAGCTGCGCATCTGAAAACCCATCGGCTCTGGGTACATTCATAATGTATTCAATTTGAACGAAGATGTCAGGAAAACCAAGCAGTCAAGTCACAATATACAGATTATCAAAAATTTTGTAATTAGAAATGACCCCCAAGGTTTCCGTCCAATCAGAGAAACCAGTATTCATTACATAAGTTTCTTGATGCATCAATGATGTATACCAAATTTTACATCGAGCATTTGAACGGTATCAGAGATAGAGATCATTAATGATTTTGCATAAATTAAAGATGGCCGCCCATCCTTCCCACCACTCACAACTGATGTGGTTACTCATTGAAAGTCTCTTGATACATTGATGCTGTATACCAAGTTTCGTATAGAACACTGAAATGGTATCAGAGATATACATCATTAAAGCTTTTGCAATTAAAGATGGCCACCAAGGTTTCCGCCCAATCAGAGAAACCAGAACTGTCATTTGTCGTAAGTCTCTTGATGCATCGATGATGTATACCAAATTTTACATCGAGCACTTGAACGGTATCCGAGAACGAGATCATTAATGATTTTGCATAAATTAAAGATGGCCACCCATCCTTCCACCCACTCAGAAGAACTGATGTGGTTATTCATTGCAAGTCTCTTGATACATCGATGCTGTATACCAAGTTTGGTATAGAATACTTAAATGGTATCAGAGATATATATCATTAAAGTTTTTGCATAAAGATGGCCGCCAAGGTTTTCGGTCAATCGGGTCCCGATTCAAAGTATCTGGATGTATCGATGATGTATATCAACTTTCATATAAAACAATTGTATGGTAACAGAGATGTATCATTATCGATTTCGCATACATTAAAGATGGCCTCCAGGATTTCGAGCTAATCAGAAAAGCCGGTTTGGTAATTCATTGAAAGTTGCTTGATGTATCGATGATGTATACCAACTTTCGTATTGAACAGTTGAATGGTTTCCGAGATATGGATCATTATCCATTTTGCATAAAATTAAAGATGGCCACCAAGGTTTCCACCCAATCAGGACCCAATTCATTAGGCTTCTGGTCCTTGACTAGGTAAATAAGCATACCAAATTTGAAATTCTTCAGTGGAACCGTTTTCCGGTTATCTCGCTCACGTACGGACGTACAAGACGACGACAATACCCCATGGCCAAAATTGGCCGAGGGGTAAAAAGTAGGATAATTTCTGAAAAAGTAGTAGAAAAGTAGGACAGTGGGAGACCTGGATGTTATAGGTAAGATAACCAGACAA
The DNA here is from genome assembly GCA_036873755.1 of Hanleya hanleyi. NCBI lineage: Eukaryota > Metazoa > Mollusca > Polyplacophora > Lepidopleurida > Hanleyidae > Hanleya > Hanleya hanleyi. Next base: position 129,830 of record JAVTVY010037712.1, read on the forward strand.
AAAAAAAAAAAGAAGAAAATTTTAAGTTCTCAACAGCCCACTGGTATATCATAGAAAACATGAAGAATATGCCAGACATTATGTTATTTTGATTTATCTATTCACCAAGACAAGCAAAAGTTAACATATGGACACACATACATGTACATTGCCATAATCCTGACAATACCCTTGCAAATCAATATAGACTGAGGGGTAACCAAACGACTGACAATTCATCACCAAGACCATCATCTGTTTAACGTTAACTTACACATATAATACTTCATCGTCAAAGTCCATGTCAAATCGAAAGTGGACAAAGCCAACCGGTTTGTCTTCATCTCGTACCATCAGATACCATGCAGCGTCTTCGATCATTTCATCCTTCTTCTCCTTGTCTCTCCATCCCCATTCACTGTCCTCGTATCTACAGCATAGCAAAAAAGATGTGAAATGCTAGCTCAGGCCATGATAAAAAAAAAAAGTTAGAACCAGGTAGTGTTTATAACATGGTTGTCGGAGTGTTTTAGACATCATCCTTTGTCACGGTTCATCTGACAAACCTGAGAAACAGAGAAATTCACCAGAACGAAGACCAGGCCTAAATTAAAAAGGTGTTTGTTTGGGGTAACCCGACCGACCCAACAATATCCCCGCGACTCAAAAGTTTTTCAGAAATATTTTTTTTGAATTTTTTTGTTCCCCAAAATCTGTCTAAGAAAATCGAATGCTTCTAGTTCGAAAACTCGTGGGAACAGCTTCGCTAATTTCCCGGGCTGAGTGGCAATCGGGAGCCCTCAAAATTTTCAACATAGCAAAGCCACACGAGGGTTCCCGACAGCAGAGCGCATGGTTAAAAATGGCGGCCCAGTGGTGTTGCGTTTTTGCCAGGAAAAAGAACCGTAAATGGCCACTGTGCAAATAAATGAGAAAGGAAGATTCAACTAGGGTTGCCAATTGGATGAACTCTTTAAGCACGTTTGCCGTACGGTTTAGTTAACGAGGATAAATATTTGTCTCTTTGTTGATCGATGTACGACCATCGCGGAAGGAGAAATGAAAATTCCGAGACGGCAGTGGCCGGTGGAAGTGACAACAGGTGATCTGTGATAACGTTTTTTCGTGAATATATTATTTATCATCCGTTGTCGATTTCATACCGAGTTACGTCGAGAGAAGTCATATCTATTGGCTATAATCGGAAATCCCCAGAAATATGGAAAGAAGAGAGGTAGCTGTCTATGCAAAGACGGCAACGTGGAGTCAACGTTATGTCGAACAACAACAACTCAACGAAAAGTTATGCTTCTCGGTTGTTCTTCAGGCATCCTTGCCATGATATTTTGGGATAAATTTCTGCTGCATTATAGGGCATACATATTTAGCAGTTAAAGCCAAAATGCAGTACCTTTTTTTGTCATTAAGTACGAGGAATACCCGATTCATAAATTATTACTTTTTGGAACTATTGCCTGTCTCGCATGGCGATGGGATGGGATTTTCGGCAATATATGTTCTCCGACGAGAAGTGAAATTCCCCACAGTATCTATACTGGATTTGTACATTTTTATTCTGAAATTTGAAGGAAATCTGTTCAGAACCTAAGAAAATCTTCAATACCTTGCATGTTATTTTCAGAGCAGAATGTTTTCTTGCAATGTTGTATCAATGAAAATCACGTGCGAGGTATTGGTAAATTTCAGAATAAAAATGCACAAATAACATAGATACTGTGAAGAATTTCAATGCTTTGAGATAAACTGGCTCCGATATTTCACGAAAATCCCATCTAATCGTAATTTGAGACAGACAATAAACTGTCTGGCCAATAAAAAAATTAAAAATAAAATAAAATAAATTTTCGACCGACCGACCCATTTTCACTGACCAGGGTCTGTTACCCCAAACAAACACCTTTTTAATTTAGGCCCCAGCCATTGGTCTCTCGTGTTTGCAAAATCTGCGCGAGTTGTTCCTGGATTTTGTTTTGCAGGAGTTGTGTGAGTGATCACTTTCTCCAATATAACTCTCCATTACAGTTCCAGATTGCAGGAGAGAAATAAAAAGCTCTACTGGAGAATTTGGGAGAGTCATGAAGGGCAAGAGTGACCACTCCCCTTAAAATCGAGAGTGAGTGAGTGAATATGATTTAACGTCGCTTTCATTTCAACTATATTTCAGTCATATCACGACGCTGGGTCCTATTGCTTTTCACACCCGGGAACCCCACGGGTGCCTCAGTCAGTCGCCTCTTACGATCGAGAGACTGCAACTGTTTTATTAATAGGCTTTCCGAACAGCATTCGTGACCTCATGATCTATCTGAATTATAAGCGCCAGACAGTATGTAACTGTTGTATATTTCGTCCCCTCGGATGATTTGGAATCCACATGCTCGTATTCATTAGGGATTTGTTTCGATTTCAGAGATGCCTCATGTCGTTATTCGCCTGGAACTTCAAAGCATGTCCTCAAAGCATTTTTCTAGCCCAAAATCAGCCTTTGTTGTAATATGCAGTATAGGGCAGAAATTTCTTAACATCGGACGCACTAAAAACGTAAGTTTCATAAAAGTGCCAGTCAGTGCAACTGCGCTGCAACTAGCCTCATGCTTCGTTTGACGCAGTCGAAAAAATTAACATGCGATCTGTTTGTCATATGCCTTATTTTTGTGGAATTTTACTACAGTGAACCATGGTTGCAGAAAACCAAACTCATTAACCGTGGACATGCTCTGTCTCAATCTCTCAAGTCAGATACCCTAGTACAGCGGGCCATGCAACACGAGTACCAGGCTGGCTACATTTGCACATGATGCCCTTGAAAGGCAAAAATAATGGATACATAAAACGATCTTCACCATATTGACTGGCATGAATTTATTTGGTGAAATCCGCCTATATTTGTCATGACAAATATTTTTATTTGTGAACTCAACATATCTCTTGCAAAATTCAATTTGTATTCAATATAACTCAATTTTGGTGCACATATTCCAATCAGTGAAAAAAAGTGAATTTTTTTGGTCAATTTGCAATAGCTTTTCATTGGGGTTATCGATGAAGACAATACAACAAGGCCCAGGGGTAACTGTAATAAATCAACCAAAGTTAAAATTCTCAACCTTATTTAACAAAAAACATAAGCATCTCATAACTGCAATCTAGATAAACCAAGATGGTATACAATCATACCATCTAGATGTGATGCTATGAAAAATTTGTGCAAATGTTTTGCCGCTATTTTACGAAATTCCATAAGCCAATGAAGACAAACAGTCGGACAGTGATTGGCATTTAGTTCACGAAAACGAACAAAGTATCGGTGGTCAGTGTTTTGACATTTTCTATCGCCTGACAAAAGCAGACTTTTCGAGAGAGAGAGTTAAGGTTTAACGTCACATTCAGCAATATTTCAGCTATACAGAGACGAGCAGACTTTTCGAAACAAGTAAATCCTTTGAAGTTTACTGACCATGATGTCTAGACATGATGCCTTATTTCTCTTTTCTGTTGACTATATTGGTCCACATGCTCATGTGTGTAATTACAAGGGGCATCTTTTTAAAGTTCTTTTGCCAGTTGGGCACCTGATTGGCTAACAGATGTAGTTTGAAATTCGCACAGGATTTATACGCTAATTCCCCTAATAATTTGATCACCGGAAGTGAAGCAAGAATGGCATATATCTGAAAATATGCTTCATGGCACCAGCTACAAAGTTTCACATTTTGTCATTAAATGACTTTTCTTCAATTTGAATGAAGAATGGGAATCTTACTTTTTCTCTGTGTTTGAATAACAGAGTTGAAAAGTGAACTTCCTGTGATTGAATTATTAGAGGAATTACCATAGCTTTGATGTTCAATTATGCTATATTTGAGTTTACTGAGAAGGCTGAAGAATGCAGCCCTAATATCCACTCGCACATACTTACAATGTCTGCATATTGGCCTTGGTCAATTCAAATATCCAGTCTATTGTGTCTTTGTCTATTTCGACAACTTTTTTACACTCAATCGTTAAATTTAACCTGTGAATGACAAAGTACAAAATTAATAATACATCCAACACATTCAAGAATAAAAAAACATTTCTGGTATTTTCCTGTATAAAGTAATATGATCAACAATGACACTGGCCTGTGCTGTAATACAATAACATGTATATTCTCAAGTAACCTGTTCTAAACATCTTGACTAGACAGTGGATGAGTGATTGACCTCTAACAGATGCTTCAGGTTTCAATATGTTACCCAGTACAAGAAATTATGGTAACCCAAAGGGGTCTCATACAACAGAAATATCAAAGTCTCAGAACTTTCACGGTATGAATAATTTGCTGTTAGTGGGTGCTCAATTAGGGGGATGAAATATAAACTAGATAACATGAAAAGAGATGTGGCGTCATGAAAATAGTGCAATAAATTGAGCAAACAGCAATTGCAATTACTTCAATATTGGGCTCAGCATCATGATGATCATCCTTGTCAATATACTATGTTGTATTTCGACATAGCCATGTTGAAGGCGACATTCTTTATTGTAACACCAGCGACGTCATGATGTAAAGCCCAGGGTTCGTACAATTCCTGTCCATTGTTGTCAATTCAATAGAGAAGTTGTAGCTAAAAGTTTTACTGTCCTTTGCCTTCGGATGGCAAAATCAACTCCATCATAGCAGTATATTCTTTAATCATAAATAAAAATTTCCAAGTCTATTCAAAAGACAATGTATGAACAATATATTTGTTAGCCAGGACATGCATACTTGTGTTTAAGTAGCAAATTAAGAAAATTGATCTGTATGACTTCAATTGCACTGTAAGTGATATGCCTTGAAAACAGAAAACGGCTTTGAAAATTGGAAGTTATCGATGATGATGAAGTTTCAAGGTGTACGAACCCTGCAAATCGCAATGTCCTTTACTGACGTCATGATGCTGTCGCCATATCTGATTGTTTTTCATGACTTCACAATACACCGTTGCTGTGAGATCGATACATTGTATGGAATCTGACTCAAATGCCCACTCGCTGACAGGGGCAAATACTCTTAATGTGGCAAATACTCGTAATTGAGAATGTCGAGGAGAGTGAGTTAATGATAAAGCACACCCCCTTTATGGTTACTTTAAATAATGAAGCTATTTCCAGCAAGCTAAATTGATGATTTTTTCAGGCATCTCAAAGTATGAATGAAGAAAGATGATTTAATAATGGTAATCTATTCAAATTTAGTTACAGTAGGACTACAGTGCCTGAAATGAAAACATTTCTTCTTGTTGTTACCCACAAATGAAATCAAGAGCCATCACTATGTATTTACCACATGAATGGTACCGAATAACATGCCTTTACTGATTTTGGAGTTTTACTAACTTGAACTTACCATTACTGTACATGATGCTGTGTCCAGCAATGTTTTCTTTATAGTGTGGTAATATCTTGTGCAGTTGCATTATAAACTGTGTTCAAGAAATAAAATCTGAAATTTTTGACAATATCGGAACGATGCTAATCAAAATATTTTTATATATATATATTATATATATGAATAATTATTTACTGCAAAGTCACCTCACTGGGGTGATGAACAGGCATTTTTGATGGAGTCATATACGCTCGCTTTGTCTAGACACTTATCTAGTATATTAATAGGTTTAGAAAATGGGAACTAGGTATCACCTAGATAGCTTTAGGTGCGCCGCTATCATTGTTGACAGTGACATCTGTTGGTCTGTTGAGGAAGAAACCATGCCAGAAAGCAACCACTTACAAATGGTTGCACCTGCAAAATCTGCTGTACCAGTTATTCACGTGCAATTAAATACCGGTACCTCAAAGAATATTAATTAACTCTTTACCTCATAGACTTGTGGGGAATTTTCTCTCTCTGGCCCATAATAGATTTGTAATGGCGTAGGTCTTCAACCCATGGACTCTTTTCAATTTTCATACTTCTCCAGCGATGTAAAATATCCCGTTTTATGTCCCATGTCATGTGGAGAAATATTTACCAATGGTCTCCCACAGACCCATTCTACGTAATTTGTTCACGTTTTATACCAATATCAGCAACATTTATTCTAAAAATAAGTAAACTTGTGAGAAAAGGTGTTGTGTCCGCTTTACTTCTGTTGGAAATCACGAAAAAAGCGAAGAAATTGTCGCATTTTAGTCACGTTTTGCAAGGTTCTCTTCCCGCTTTCCGGCAACCATTCGTATATTTCCGGATATCATCGTAAAGCTAATTCTCCGTAGGCTCGGGATTTGGCAGCGACATCACAAGATGGCAGGTGTAGAACGAAATATATCTGTTTCAATACGATATAGTTAAATAAAGGAGAATACAGACGGTAATAAATATTCATAAGGTGAAATTAACATAGCCTCACTGATTGGCCAAGGTTGAACGTGGCCAATCACGTTGGAGGAAGAGGTCACGTGGTGACTCGGTCGCTATGGTCACTGTCAAACAGAAGGCCGACTGGGAAAGAATGGTGGCTGAAAACATTTACCGCGAAGGCAGCAGGTCCCGGGGAAAATACATAAAATAAACTCAGATGGGCAGATTTGACGAGATAGTCATCAAGGTTAGATACTTTGGTAGTTTATGCTCGCGTTACGTGAAATATTCAGGAATTTGGAAGCAGGTTTTACGATTTTTCGAACGTTTGTCTTGGAGCACACGAAACAAATTTGTTGTCAAATCGCGCATTTTTCATCGATTATTTCTGTTCCTCTCCCGATTTCATTTTACCCTTACTACAAAACATACCAACAGTCCATATAGTCAGATTCATTTAAATTTTGGCTTTCTGAAAATGTATAGTTTTAATTAGGTTTTACTCAAAATAAACGCAAAAATTGCAAAAGTAATCCACCACATGGTAACTTCCTGAGGACAGCGATGACACGCTGAAAGACGGTTCTATGGGGCAGCGTGCGAGGCGCTCAAAGGCGGTTCTATGGGGGAGCGTGCGAGGCGCTCAAAGGCGGCCGTATGGGGTAAAGAGTTAAACAGAATAATCATTTTGCACATTCCCCTATAAACTCTGTCATCCATAAGTTTTTGAAGATATTTCTTGTATGGTATTTGTTTTTGTTTTTTTTAATATTGGGGTTGAAACGAGAATTCATGACAAAAACTTCCAAGGTATTGGAAACTATATTCATTGTTTCCAAAAAGAATGGTCCAAGATTTAGAGTTTTTCCCTTCGCAGCATTCAAAATTAATCCTTGTTTATACATACATGTAGCAGTACATACCCATTTCTGTCATATTTTTTGAAAACTGGAAACATTGCCAGAGGATCTTCTAGCTGCAATTTGGAAATGAGAAAATATGATTTTTTCGCACATTTTTCAAAATCAGAAGAGAAATGTCAAAATTTCTTTCAGACTTCTTTATTTGGAACACCACACCTGTTCACCTCTACGATTCTATTTTGCAAGTGAAGAAAACCTCAATATGCTTTTTACATTATTTCAAATTACAAAATTTGTTCACAATAAAAGTAAAATTGTCAAGGCTGAAAAAGAAGAAAAATTGGCAAACACATTTTTGTAATAAGGGAGGTAATTGGCTGATGGCTGGTTCGAGGTGTAGGAGTGATCACCCTTTACCAACCCTTAAATCGGATATTCAGAGTGTACGATACAACTCTTCTCGGAGATAACAGTTAGTATTGTTTTCAAATGACAGTCACTCTTATCTCTGAAAATTGAAAATATAAACTGACATTCAGAAGTCAATTTTTATGTCGGCAATGCTATATAAACTTCATGGCCACCTTTAATAGAACAATTTACAATTTTTTTCACTGGTTGAATTGGCACTAAAAATTGGCTAGTAAAATTGCTGAAGGACTAGTGGATTTTCTCATGAACTAGTCCTACTGGCAAATAAAACTTTACTTGGATGCTTCCAACAGGCAAAAGGGAAAATTATATAAGCTAAAATCAGCCAAATTATAAACTTGATCATCTGTCGTAACACTGGAGCACCTTTTCATTTATTGTACTTTTAGTCCTGCTGGCTAGCAGTTGTATACACTCTTAAATTCAAGCCAAAATTTTGAAGACCAAAGGAGATAGCACATAAAATTTGTCCTGAGAATCTTTAATGGTTTCAGAGATATTCAGATTTCAATTTGTGGCAGTGGCAGTGGCGGAGAATCCGTCTGAACCGTTTCACATGAATCAGACCTTGATGTTTGAAAAAAGCAGGAGAGTGGCAAATCACTCTTCTTATAAACTTGCCAAGGGGAGTGACAAAGAGCAGCAAACAGCTCCCTCAGAGTTACCAAGGGAAGTGATTTCTATTGTCATCAACACATAGCCTATTACCAATTAAAAAATATTATTGTGAACTAAGACATGTAGCTCTGCCTGATAAATCGAGCCTTTTTGTGGGTTACAATTCATTGAGGGCGACAGAATTATACGAACATTGCAGACTACATACAAATTTCAACTTTCTGCCAAGATATATTGGAGACAACACAATATATGAGGGTCGGGTGAGGCTTAGTTTAGAAGATAGACATGATAGAAGGTGGGGCTCGGAGCCCTGGGGGTGGGGACATGTATGCTCTTGAGGGTAGTGGTAAGCGTGCTGACATGAAGGCCATGGAAAGCTCTCTGCACAACAAAACAACCACGCTGACAACTACAAGCCACCATTTGTCAGTCTGAGGAACCACAAGGTCAGAAATTCAATTCAGGAAATTTATTATATGTGCAGTGTGCACCCAAACTTTAGAAACTAAGTTTTAATCAGTATAGTAAGTTAATGTGTGGACACAAATATGGTTCGTGCAAAAGGTGAGACATCATATGATGTGGAATAGAATGATTTGATAGCAAACTTGAAGGGTATGGTGTCTTTCACTGGAGGTGACACAAAATTTACAACTAACAGGGGTTCAGTACTTTGGGGGAATATTCTCCCGCCGGTTATTTCATATTGTACAAGTTTGTAAAATAAAATAATATCATAAAACTATTAGTAATTACTATAAAGGGATATCTTGTAGGTGATTCGGCATGTGTGTGTATATAGAATGTACACTGCATGATGTTAGAGATATAACATTGGAAAATGAAATATGAGGGTATGGAGTCGGGCAATACGTTGAATGAGTGTACCATGATGCAAGCTCCTGGAATATATACATGTAGGGTATGAGGTTGTGTGAAGCTTTGTTTGAGAGTGTGGGGCTCAGTGCCCCAGGGGTGGAGACATGCTCCCTGTGATAGCGGATGGGTTGAGTAAGTGTAGGATGATGTAAGCTCCCGGAATATATGATTTCGGACCACAATCGTTCATTCTCTATAATGTGGGTGTTTATTTGGTCCCAATACATTCCGCAATGCTGAGAATGAGTCTAGGTCCAGACAGAATTCTGAACCAACGATGCCGGCCGTGACCTGTCTACCGTATAATGGATCTACATGGGAGGTAACCAGACTGAGAGAAAGGGGAGGAAATCTCACCTTGTTCGCAGCATCTACTTTAGCCTGAACAGCAGCCAGTTTGGCATTCTCCTGACAAGGGAAAATATATTATAGAGGACCTGACAATTCCACATGTGTATATTCAGAAGAAACACACATATCAGCAAGTTACATGCAAGAAAATTATAGCTGAGTAGTAATAAATGTTTTATCAAAATACTTGTTATATTTTCAATTATACGCATGACAAAAGTTGAAGATAATGCGTTTCTTGACTTTGTTTCGCCTTTCTTCTTCTACAATTGTTTGATCAGGACTATTTTATCAACACAAATATACTTCTCTTCATTCACATGTAACAAGATTAATTATGAATATTAATTTCAAATAAAATACCTCTTTCCTTTTCTGTTTTCGCTCCTTTGCTTTTGTGGACTTTCTCTGAAAGAGGAATAATTTAAGTTTTAGCAAATAAACAAGAAACAAAAACTGGTATCCAAAGGGTTGGTTGATGGCAGTAGGCCAACTGGTGATCCCTCTAATAATTCAATCACAGGAAATGAACTTTACCATCATAAAATCTGGGGGTGATCAAATTTATTACAACAGGAAGTAGACAAATCAGTCCAAAATGATGCAGATAATCTATTATTTCTTTGTTATTTCAATGATCTTAGAGAGTGATTAAATGTATTACATGTAGAACAGCTGATTGAATTTTGTCCCCAAAATTGAATTTTGATATGAGAATTGAATTATTAGAGATTACTATAGCTCAGATGGTTGTTGAGTTGACGTCATTATCTCCTGACCCATCAAAGTCTCACATTTTTTGTTAATGTTCACACTTACTCTACGTCCCAGGGCTAGCTTTTCCACAGGAAATTGATTCCCATCAGCACTCTTGCAAAATAATTCATGAGAATCCAACAGATTCCCGTAACACTTTAGGCATCTGTATTCCTGCAGAGTTTGATTGGATTTCCGTAACAGAGTTCATGCACAGAAATTCAGATTGAATTCCATGACTTTCCATGACCTTTTATGGACAAATTTCATGACCTGTCAGAAATTCTCTATGGATGATGGGGGCATCGAGAAAATCAGTCCACAGCCATGATGACTGAGAAGAGCATTTTCATGGCATTTCTTTTTACACTGATGCAATTTGAGAACAGCCATTTCCTCCTAAACACACACTGGGAATTCCAAGACCAAATTAAAGTTACCTCCCCTGATGCACACTTGATCACATTCATAGACCACACGCGACATTCGGCAAATGGAACATTCGCTGGTCCAGGAAATTCATCTTTTCGGTGGAAAAAATCAAAAGAAATATTGACCTGGCTGACATTTTCAAGTTCCATTTATTTTTTCCATGACCTCACAAAATTCAATGACCAGACACAAAATTCTATGACTTTCAAGGCCTGGAAAATCAATTTTCAAATTCCATGACTTTCCAGGATTTCCATGACCGCGGGAACCCTGCATAAATTTCAATGAAAAGCAAGGCCTACATCCACTGACACGATTACCCGGAAAGAACCTGACTGGCTATTGGTCCGGCGCTGGATCTTGTCATCTTTCAGTGCAAAATCGAATGTACTGTATACATGTCCTTGGCTAATATGTTTCCTGTAAATATGTCATTTATATGACTGTCTGATTTTGTTACCTCCCCTTACCCAAAGTACACCATACATAAGTTGCAATTTAATCAATCATATCATATGAAGTTCAGCATGTTCAGAAACTTAGTTCTCAGAACTTCATCTATGTTCACAGTTTTTTAGCTATACATGTATTACAAATAATTCCCACTTTGTTCTGGCAACTTCTGCCTTGCCATCAAGAGCACAACACATGTGCATGATATGCATGCCCGAGAATTGATCTGTCTGACAAGAAAAGAATTCAAGGGACCTTTTTTTCAGGGCCATAGCCACGATTTCATTTATATGAGATTTTTTTTGTACCAAAATGGGGTTTTCCCAATTGCCTGTTATGCTGTATAAAGTTCTGCCTTTATGAGAACAGCCATTCAAAGCTAACCTACACATCAAACTCAGTTGCCTAGTAGCTGAAGAACATGTTGTCAACTCTGTGAGACAAAATGGTTCTCTCCTTGGAGGCTACGAACTGGACGAAACATTTACTCAGTCAATAAATTTGAGATTATAGCTGTCACGGAACTCACGTTTTTCTTCTCTCATTTATTCGATGAAAATGTAGTAGGAAAACTGTTTAGCTAAACAGAAGCTGTGTAAGGTCTACAAAGTAGGCCCCTAACTATAAAACATTTCACATTTGTTGTGAAATTTAGAAGAGGTAGAATGATAAAACTTGAAATAGAGTAGCTTTTGTCACGAAGTCACCTTAGAATGACTGGGAAACTGTCCAGTTTTAGCTTCACAGCAGACCGAAATTCAAAGCGACCACTTCCATTTGAATCAGCTCTGTGCGCCGATTATGTGCCACAACAACCACCTGTTTCTGTACACCCATTCTGAGTTTTGGTCTTCGCTGAAGTTAAAACTGGACTTTTCTTACAAACAAAGGCTGAATATAAAGTTAAGATCATATAGAATCAAATTATTTTATTGTTTGTGATAAATGTCCAGCTGTCCAGTATTTTCCCAAAAACTATGGCTGGTGAATGGCTTGAGGCTGTGGGCCTTGTTCGCATGAAGTATGGAAAAGGCCCCACCGAGGCTAGACACAATGTTTCTCGGCTGAAAAATTGGGCAACCAAATGTCGAATCACTGCAAATAGTTGGGAAGGAGTGTGGTATGCTTACAACCAAGAACATCTCAACAGGTATTCTTTTCTGGGGTCTTTTTTTATCACACCTGTTCTGTTTCCTCCTCGAGTCCTTTTCCACATTCGAATGTTGTTGTGGCACGTAGAAATAAACCCATGTGACTATATTAATTGACATTACATTTACAGCTAAAATATTTGCGCGCCACAATATAGCTGTCTTCTGGTTAGTCGGTTAGTGGGGAGAGATCTACTATTGTGTATCCCAACAAATCTGTTGAGAACGTTTTGTCCAATTTTTTGAGAAATACATATTGTTGTGTCCTGAAACTTACATCACTAGTAAAATGCAAATATTATAGTATTCAGTCAAAATATTACCAGACAACACCCAGTTGAACTATCTGTTTGAAACATTTTCCATTTTGGGTGGTCATTCCCTGAGTTAAATTTTGAATTAGGCTACTAGGCTGAAGCGGACTGGTCCATACGTGCAAACAGGGGTTTAGCCAGAATCAGGGAACAGGGCGTCTCACCCAGTTACTATCACAGGACAAATAGGCCGGGGTCCAGGCGCCGCCAAGGCCCCGCAAGCCCCAGGGATCTAGATGCTCTGCGATGCATTCTAGGGCAATTCTAGTCATGTAGAGAGCACATCTCTGAGCCTATTTCTAGGTCATTTTATGCAGTATAAGGGGAGCTTTTGGTCACTCTTTATCAACATTGCCAATGCAACGAAGAATAATATTGGAGAGAGTCACAGGTGTTTGGAAAGTTAATTAGCTGGGGGTATCGTCAACAATAGATTGGACAAGGTGAATCACTAAAGTACGACCTCCTCTCGATCATCCGTATACATTTTCACAGAAATTGGCCTACCTCAGGGGTTATTCTAGCCCAAAATTGTTCATAAACTCAATTTCAAAATTTTGAACGCGCCAAGAAATTCTACAAAACTCAATAGTTTTGCCTTTTTCATCAAAAAAAATGATGAAACTCAATTTTTCCAACTTTTTCATCGCACCAATTACAGAACTGAGGTTGGTCATATGTTTGGTCATATGTTTACGACACTTCTTCAGAGACCAACAGATACTGACAATTCTATTTACATGAATTATATCACAGTCTACAACAACATTGCTAAAATAACTCAGTGTTACGAGATAACTCATTGGCCCAAACCATGACAGGGTGCCGTGTATCATCCAACAATTGAAGGCGACATTAGCATGACGTGTCTACTTAGAGCAACAACAACATATAGAACTGCTGCTGCATTGTCGATCAAGATATAAACTTCGGCCTAAGATAGTCAGCCGTTCACTTGTTACATGCATGTTTTGTGTACTCCGGTACAACCACACCAAACCACAGTACGGCTGTTGTCAGTTAATAGGTTGTTTAGCATGACCTCATGCTAAAACATACATGCTAGATGCTATAATTATTAATTATTGAAGCTAAATTTTTTACCGTTAACAGAGAAGATTGTGATCGAATATATAACCTGGCAACATTCCTGTTTTACAGATTTATACACTCTGAAATACTCTCATAAATATCGCCAGAAAAAAATATTTATGAAATAATTATTCTCTAAAGAGACATTTTAAGTTTGCTTTACTTTAATTGAAACATTATGTAAATAATTATGGTAGACAGTAAAACTCAAATGCACACACATTGTGTAAACAGAAATCAAGGGGAAAAACTCGTACTTGTGACCAATATTAAAGATAACTGCAGAATTTATTACCCGAATTTTCAACGTCAGGAGTCCCCTCTTATTGAAATCTTCTTTTATTTCTTTTACACTGACTGAAGATAGGGATTCTCTGTCCACGGCGACGAATTTTGTATGTCCGTCGTCCTCAAGCTACGAGTATTCGTCGACAGTCTGTGTTGTCGTTGTTGTTGTCGGGAGTGAAGACGTGAAGTGCTTGACCACCTCGCTCAAAAGCGTTTCATCAGATAAATGGATGGTTAAATGAATTGGTTGATGAGGAAACAACTGATCCATAAACTAAAACCACGATGGCTTTGGTACGCGACCGTCAAAAGTGCCGAAGTTAAAACTTTACTGTCACGTGCTTGACACGAGGGAATCCTTGCTAGAAAAGGACTCAGGGATTCATACAAGTCGAAAATTTCAGTATTTTTTTACTCAATGAGTGGATTCAGTTTTCAGTATTTTTTTCAATTTGAGTATTTCTTCAAATTTACCACCACTCTCAATGATTTTATATTGTTTCATCCCTTAAAACAATAGGCTATTGAGTTTTCGTCAAAACCTAAATATATTTAGTCAAATTCGGAGGTCTGAATTGAGTTTTCAAATGAATTTTACCCCTGATTACCGGTTGTAAAAAGTGACTTGTATGAATCTCTGGGACTGTGCCTCGTTTTGAAATAGGGCTTTCCCCAAGAATGTGAACCAAGATGGCGGCTCTTCAGTCGCCTTCGCGCTGACTCGCGCTGTGACGGTTCATTCGTTTTACTTAGATTTGCTTACTTATTTCTTTTATGACCAATAATTACTGATAATTAAAATACATGCGGCATTATTTATCTCCAAAATATTGATGCGGGCGGGTCATGCGAAACAACCTATCAACTGACAACTGGTATGTTGTGGGAAAACTCAATTTAACGGCAAAAATCGCAAAACTCAATTTTTTTTTATCAAAACTCAATTTGAAATTTTCTGCAAAACTCAATATATATTGTTTTTCATCGTGGTAACCACGATGAAAAAACGGCTAGAAAAACTCCTGCTCTATATTTCATCTCCTATTTTATTCCTTAGAGGTGTATTGTGCATGCTACCAACCAAAGCCAATCAGCGTTAAACCAGAAATTGAGTGCTGCACCGCAATACAACGGAGATTGCCGAGTTCGGCCGAAGTTGTAACAGAAGTTGTCTGGACGCTAAAATTCAGCATGTTTGGACGGTTTACGGTCGATATTTGACGGATTACGAGAATCTTTGGTTGGTAGGATGCACAATAAACTTCTAAGGAATAAAATAGGGGGTGAAATATAGAGGTAGGCCAATTTCTGTGAAATTGTATACGGATGATCGAGAGGTCGTACTTTAGTGATTCACCTTGTCCAATCTATTGTTGACGATACCCCCAGCTAATGCGGGAGTTGCACAATACAGGGTTCCGGCCTCGGCCGCTAGGATCGCCTCTGTTTTTATTTCCGTTTTATACCACTTCTATCGTCTGCTAGGCACAGCTGAGTAGGCTGGCCGGTCGTTTCGCTTGGACGCGTAGCGGGCAATAACTCTCCGTAATAACCACCGCCCAATCGCCAGGATCGCGGCGAACGACATTTCCAGTTCAATCGAGAAAATGCAGCCGACATGGAAATAGATATGAAAATTGCAGCTACTGCGTGTTTGCTTTAAGGTATGTGGTTGATTTATATGATTTTAAGTTCAATACTTGATATAATCGATAGAAATCTGTCGTAGTTTATTCGGTTGTGCCTCCATATTGTTAGCAATGGTGAAAGACAAATATGCCGAATATAAGACCGGCCCGCGGGATGATTGAAATAACATAAACGTTTCCGTTCCGGGTCGTTTATATTTTGGAAACATTCAAGGAATTCCCGTAGGTAAGCAAACCCTATGTCGCGAGATATCATGCAGGTAGTTGTCATTTGAACTCCGCTAAAGTCAATAAATACCGCGACGTCGGCATTAGCGGACAATGGGTTTAAATGTGTATTCATGCCAGCATGCATACGGCTGTTAGATCTCAGCGGGAATGGAGCTTTCTAAGCTGCCCTGAAAGACAAGCTCAGTGCCTAGCAGACGATACTAGAAGTGGTATAAAACGGAAATAAAAACAAAGGCGATCCTAGCGGCCGAGGCCGGAACCCTGTATTGTGCAAGTCCCGCATTAACTTGCCAAACACCTGTGGAGAGAGTGATCACTCTTGTATCACTCATGCAAATCAGAATCCAGTGATCATTTTTTTTTATATTTTAAATTATATTTAACTTTAGGGTTAATAATTTTATTTGTTCAGTTTTCATTATTTTTTAGTTTGGTCTGTTAATTTGCTTTCAAACATGTACATTCTATATCAACGTTTTTTCTTCATTTATTTTATTTTATTCAATATAGCCGCTAATGAAGTTATGTAAGAACTAGAATGAAATAGGCCTTTGAAAAAGAAACGTCATTGTTGTTGCATTTTGGTCAAAACAATAACCTGAAATTTCGTCTCGTCACTTTCCGAGCCCCAAGACGACCTACTTGATGATACACTGTGCATTTTCATTGTATTTATCGGAATCATTGAGAACCAGGAAAAATGTTGGTCCATGCTTGCTCAGCTATATTAGTTTGCGTCTTTTGCAACAGAACTGGCGACGGTGTTCGCCAGTTTCTCTAACCAGGAGGCCGTGGGTCACACATTGCATTTGCCGGTCGGCTGGCAGTTAGTTCATCGTCATCCCTCGAATCCTCGCTGTCAGAATCCGACGTCTGAGCAAGCGAAAACTAAAGTCTATTAGGATACTTGTTTCCTTTGCGAATACAAGTGCAGGGCTTAACTCGGCATGCGTCTATGATAACTGGTGTCCAGCTGTGCGCAAGAGATAAAATGACTCGCTTCTTATGTTCCGTTCATAATCTGCCTTGATTGAGATAATATGACAACTATTCCTTTGTAAACTTATTGACATCTGTGAATTGAAAAGAGTCCCAATGATCACTTGATCAAATACCGTATTTATTACAGACAAAACTACAAACTCAGAGCCTTGCACAACACACAATGTTTACTGTAAAAATCCGGCATATTGAACATGCTGCTTCCGCCCAAACCATGCACAGTTGGCCTTTGCGCATACCCGGAAGTGATGAAAGAGAGAGAGATAATGAAAGTGAGAAAATGAATCAGAATGTCCCCTTCCATGCACCACGGACGAGATGTCGATCGTGATAATGTGTTCAACATTTATTCCACTGTATTAATATTCATACTTTGCAGTTTCGACAGCATTGAAAAAGATAATTTATTTAGTAAATTGACTTGACGATTCATTTTTACGCGAACGAAAAAACGTTCACCCTTATTTCATTTTGCGTAACCTGTAGGCGAACTGAATGATCGTTTGCGCAAAATTTTGGGGCCTGAACCAATCATCATTGCGTAGTATATGCACAAAGGGCAGTGTTTTTGAATAGTCAGCAATGAACTGAACAAGAATGGTTGGCGAATGATCAGATGAGTCACAGTACAGGGTGTTCCAGAAGTCTTGGTCACATTTCAAATCCTCGTATCTGCTGAGCCATGAATGGTAGTAAGATGAAACTGGTACCATTTGAAAATGAAAGTCATTAAGTTTTGTGTAATGCTAATGATGTTGCCATATCGTTTCAGATCCAGTAATGGTGTTCACTCAACCACAATGCTGGAACGCGTTTGGCAAGAATTGGACTATCGGCTTGATGTGTGCCGTGTGACCAACGGTGCTCACATTGAACATCTTTGAACATTCCATAAACAACTTGAGATTGCAAGCTTTCAGAATCTATAACATGCATTTGTATATCCTCAATAGTTTTCAATATATTCAATGTCAAAATGTGACCAAGACTTCTGGAACACCCTGTATATTGCCCGAGAGAATTGACATCCTACTGACATCAGGCTCTGTGTTGTGATGATGATGTGTAAATCATCTACCTTATTTAGAACGAGACTTCTCCCTCTTCTTTTTTTAGAAAAGTTCGTCTACTGCTCCAAGGAAGATTTTCCACAGTTGTCGCCATTCTTGTCAGCTCTCCGCGCATGTGGCAAATATTGCACAATCCTATGCTATAGGAATAGCCTGTGCAAGAGACTACCACTTTCAAACAAGCGAAAAAAAAAAAGACTGGGCTGAAATTGACAGCAATTGTTGCTGATTAGAATTTATTAAAGGCATTTTGGTTTCTTCTCACGGTGAGAGTTCGAAAAATTAACACCAACCGTCAGTTCATAATGCCGTTAGCAGAGACAGCCAAGTTATTTCTATATTTACTCTGCTGAATCTAGGTGGGCGAAAAACAGTGCACCTTGAATACGATTAAGGTGAGCGATGTTGCGCGAGAGCTTGCCTCCAAACACAAGGACTGCAACAATCATGGCATTACTGTTGATTTGAGACATTGTGGCACTTTGAAATTCCATGAATGGAATAGAATGCCCATTAAACCTATGAGCTGACGAGTATCGGACTGGTCCAAATCAACAACTTTAGGCCAACCCAGAGATCAACCACCCAAAACAGAAAATGTTTCAAACAGATAGTTCTACTGGATGTAGGATTGTGAAGCTGTGTCTGGGTGCCGATTCTTGCGCAGCCTAATAAATTGCACTTCCTAATAAATCAGGAAGTGTTACGTCAGCGATCCGATGACCAATGATCTGACCTTTGACAAAACCTGTTTGACCAGGTGCACCGGGTCCACGAGGTCTCCGAACAACACAAATGAATGGAACGAGCTGAAAAATCTGGCACCATTAGCCTCGAACCGAAACGCAAAGGAAACGCAATCACATTTTTCGTCAAAGGGCTTTCGAGCGCGCTGAATTGAGCAATATCATAAGGACTGATATTAAATCAATGAACAACTGTACAAATCTTTCTTTCTAAAACCCTGTAAATCGTCTGTAATCCTTGAAACATTTTATAGACCCGCTCTTCCACTTTCCCGCGAAAGAAAACAGTGAGGCGCTCGACGAGTGGGACTCGCCTGTGTTACACAGTACGCTGAGTCAACACACAGAATATAATTTACTTACGTCAGCTACCCGACCCTCCACTTGTTCTCACCTGAACAGGTATCAGAGTTATTTCTCTTGCTTTGAAGTTCTCTTTGAACACGTAACTTCCGCTTTACGCTTTTGATGGCGATTTCACGTTTCAAGCTCTGAGAATGTGGAACCTCTTTTACTAGTTGTGATCATTTGGCTTGTTGTACACTTGAATGGTAAATGTTATCATGTTCTCCTGGCTTTCCTGCTTACGTGAGTACCTTTATTTATTTGTTACGACCAAAAAAAAAATTCAACTTCTCAATCCTACTGGATGTTGTTTGCTGATATTTTGACTGAATACTATAATATTTGCATTGTACCAGTGACAAAGTTTCAGAACACAACAGTTATTATTTCTAAAAAGAAATCAAACAAAACGTTTCTCAACAGATTTGTTGGGACACACAAATAAGTCTACACCATACCCCTCGCTCTGTCTGACCTCTATAATCTGAATCAAGCTCCTATGGTCTAGCCCCACAGCAGCCATGCAGAGACACATGAACACCGGTGAACGCCATGTGCGGAATTCGTCTGTGTGGTACAGAGGTACAGGTTTCTGTGATGCTGATGTTGTTGTTGGAACAGAAATCGCGCCATCAGAAACTTGGGGACTTGACTTGGCCATGTTGGCCGCATCATTCGCTTTTTGTGAGGAGTGGATGTTCCATTGCAATTAGAAAGGTGTAAAGAAAAAAGGGGCCAGTAAAAACCGGCAGAAAACACTTTTGCTTACCCCCATTGTACTTATTTGTGGCAAACCGTGCTGATAAACGATGATGCTTTCATGAACACTTCTTTCCCGCCTTTTGTCTTTTTGGCAATGTCTCCGTGGCTTGGATATTTACAAAAGACCTTATCATTATTAACGGAGAATAAGCCCACAGCCGAATCTTGGAGAACTTGTTTTTTGTCTTGATAAGCCCTCCGGCAATAAAAGAGCACTTCAGGGGAGATAATAACTTTATGACTGAATACCCACTTTAAGAATCTCCGCAATCCAGATCTAAATCCTATTTCTGTATCTCGCTCCATCAAGGGAAGAAAACACAAAATAAAAAACAAACCAGAACAATAAAAAACAAACAAACAGTTTTGATAGCTTCCAAGATGAATAAGACGCGGATCGATCCAGACCGTCATTGGATTTGTTAGCCGCTTTGAGCACCGCTAGCCCTCTTGGAATAATTTCGATCGTGCATGAAAAGTAACATGTACGTTCACATGCATGATGCCAGGTGGTGTTCACGTTATTTCATCAACGAAACAATAAATTAATTTTCTTCATACGAATTCCATTGATCCATGTGATCGCTTGTCCAATATGTCATAGGCCTACACGCTAGGTTGTTTCTGGCTGCATGCTGCCGTAC
This sequence comes from Hanleya hanleyi, assembly GCA_036873755.1. Taxonomy (NCBI): domain Eukaryota; kingdom Metazoa; phylum Mollusca; class Polyplacophora; order Lepidopleurida; family Hanleyidae; genus Hanleya; species Hanleya hanleyi. The sequence goes on from JAVTVY010037712.1 coordinate 150,242, forward strand.
CCGGCCGTGCATGTATTTCAAACAGTATACGGCCTAACGAGCTACGGCTAAAACAGGAGCTCAATAGCGCTTTATACTCTTTTCATGTATCACCTGTACACTTTTTACACTGTTCCGATGTATATCCTATCGGGAACAAAACAATGCTCAGATGCATGTGAGCGCCATTTGGTGACATTTTTTATTTTTCTAAAATCGCTATAAAGAAACCTCTCAGACTCTCCCTCTGCTTGGTAGCTTTGCTCCTTCGCGAATTGGTCCTTCGCTAGTAGTATATATTACACTTTTCGAGCCAACTTGACCTACTTTTTGTGGAGGTCACGGGGAGGTCACGTGGCGATCACGTGATCAAGGCATGTACTGACTTGTTCTGGGCTGGGGGTTGTCACGTGCCGAACACCTGGCTCCCCGAATTGCAACATTGTTGCACGTTCGCTACAATGTTGCGGCATCGTGAACACCTGGTCAGGTGCCTACGTCTGCGTGAGCTCACGCGCCGAACACCTGACTCCCCGAATTGCAACATTGTTGCACGTTCGCTACAATGTTGCGGCGACCGTGAACACCTGGTCTGGCGCCTACGTGTCTGCGTGAGTGAGCTCACGTGCCGAACACCTGGCTCCCCAAGATCAAGGCGTGTCCAGAGTTGTTCTGGGTTGTGCAGTTCTGCCATGCAGAGGACGGGTACTAGGATGTCGCTCAACAACACCGCGTCTGGCGCCTACGTGTCTGCGTGAGTGAGCTCAATAAATAAATAAATAAATAAAAAGCGGAGCACGAACTTTACTCCTACAATTATATGTATCATACAATATACGGGGAAATGCCTATATTGGGGGGAGGGATGATCAATTTTTTTGTGGGTTTTACTATGGGTTGTGGGGTCTTGTTTTTCACATCTCGCCAAGAAAATCACAATGGGAAGGGTCCCGGAGCGAAGCGGTGCAATTTTTGGAAAAGTACCGGGTAGATCTGTATATAGGCTCATATAGTCTGGCGCCTACGTGTCTGCGTGAGTGAGCTCAATAAATAAATAAATAAATAAAAAGCGGAACACGAACTTTACTCCTACAATTATATGTATCATACAATATACGGGGAAATGCCTATATTGGGGGGAGGGATGATCAATTTTTTTGTGGGCTTTACTATGGCTTGTGGGGTCTCGTTTTTCTCGTCTCGCCAAGAAAATCACATTGGGAGGGGTCCCGGAGCGGAACGGTGAAATTTTTGGAAAAGTACCGGCCCCATATAGCTCCATACTGGCTATGGGGGTATAGGTCCAACCTGGGAAATTCACACACGTTCATTGTGATATGGGTTGTTTGGACTTGTTTTTCACGTCTCGTCATTTAGAACACGATGGGAAGGGTCCCGGAGCGAAACGGTGAAATTTTGGGAAAAGTACCATATAGCCCATATAGTCCCATAGGCTGGCTATGGGGGGTATAGGTCCAACCTGGAAAATTCACACACGTTCATTGTGATATGGGTTGTTTGGATTTGTTTTTCACGTCTCGTCATTTAGAACACGATGGGAAGGGTTCCGAAGCGAAACGGTGAAATTTTTGGAAAAAGTTCACCGAGGCCTGGGTAGGCCCATATAGTCCCATACTGGCTATGGGAGATAGGTCCATACTGGCGTGGCCGTTTTGGGGTCTAGGTGAGCCCCTAATGATCTTATGGTGTTGTATGAGGTCTTATTTTGAAGCTCTCGTGGAGGAGCATCCGACTGGACTAATGGTTCGTCCGTTTTCAATATTCTCCGCATGCGCAGTCTGGCCGTAGTATAGAAAGCAGCCATTTGGGGGTATGTGGAGGTGTGTTTGGGGTAGAGATGGACCGCTATGGGTCCGAATGGGTCGTGGAAGGTGTCAAAGTGAAGCTTGTGTGGGGTAGAGTCAGAATGGCGTGTTTTAAGTGCAAGTCACGTCAATCTGCGCATGCGCAGTTGGTTGTAGTAAGTAGAGTGGACATTTTGGGGCAGTGAAGGAAGGTATTTGGGGTGGGGATGGACCATACTTAGTCCGAATGCGTCGTGGGAGGTGTCATGTTGTAGCTCTCGGGGTGTACATCTCGATTTGAGGGATGTTCACGTCGTGCTAAAAATAGATCACCCGCTAGCGTGCTATAAAAGGGAAGCGGCCTGGCCGTTTCATCAGACACTCTGTCAACCACCAAGATGTTCACTTGTACTACGTGCTCGAAATCATTCACTCGTCGGCACGACTTGCGCCGCCATGAGGCTACTAAGCACGATGGAACCGCCCGGTATAGCTGTACGATATGTAAACTGTTGTTTCAGCGCCCGGATCATTACAGCGCCACGAACGTTCAATTCATGGGCCATCCAAGCGTCCATGCGAAGAATGTGGTCGGCTTTTCAAACTGACCAGTCAGTTGCTGCGACACCAACGCACACGACACCCTGTTCCGCAGCCACGTTTGCAGGAAGAGGAGCCCGTAGGCACCAGTATCGAGACAGCGGGGACTTCCACCCATCGCATGAGGGTCGACGATGATGATGTCGCCCTAATTCAACAGTCAAATTTCGACTACAAGAACGTGGGCCAGATCAGATTTTGTACGACGTGGAGGGCAAAGTACACTTCGTGGACGAACCCATAAATGTTCCTAGCGATCTGTTACACGAAGACCATCCAGTGAGTGACATCTATCAGCGCCATTGGCCCATGATCCGGCACTGTTTCTACCGTCATCGCCCTATTCAAGATATCTACAATTTCCGACTGACCGACCTCGCCCGTCTACGCAACTACGTGGAAGCCATCTTCAACGATCAAACTACGGTCTTCAAGTTGAACCTGGCGTTTGGTTATGCGCTGCAGCATAAGGACACAGACCAAGCCCGATACTTTTACCCGAGCAGTAACATCCGGGTATTTGACCAACCGTTTACCATCATTAACTGGGCGTCGCTAGATACGATGCTGGAGAAACTGGACATCTTGGATCCCTTGGAATGGGCCCAACAACAACGCCCCAACACACAATGGGTCGTAGAGAGGATGACCAATGTCACGTTTTTCGTTACCAAGCTGACCGACCACCCCCATCGGCTGAATGAGTCACCCATGCACTGATGAATACCATAACATGTCGTACATACTCTATATGTCTACATGCTGATCGTTGACGGCGTCAACGCCAGGTGGTGGTGGTGGTGGTGGTGGTGGTGGTGGTGGTGTGAGGATAATAAAACGTGTATTACGCAATGTGCCTGTTGTTGATGATGTCTCTTGGTTGTGTTTATATTGAATGGGTCTGAGCATATTGATGCGATGAGAGGAAGGTTTCGGAGAGAACGTAATTCTACATTGCGTACGGATGGATACAAACACAAACACACACACACGCGCGCAATGCGGCTCATGAAAAACCCGGATGTAAGCTGAGAACCCGGATGTAAAACCACAGTACCTGGATGGAAGACGGAGGAACGACGGGAAAAACCCACTTGGAAACCCGGATGTTGACAAAATCCCGGATGTAAAATCCACTGCCCACACACACACACAAACACACACACGCGCGCAATGCGGCTCGGTCGTACACAAGTACATCGCAGTCCTCGACTGGGGGGTAGTTGAACTGAGTGTGCTAAAAATAGATCACCAGCTAGCCTGCCATAAAAGGACAGCGGCCTGGCCGTTTCATCAGACACTCTGTCAACCACCAAGATGTTCACTTGCACAACTTGTCAGAAGCAGTTTACTCGTCTAGACAATTTACGTCGCCACGAGACCGCCGCCCACAACGGCGGACGGTATACTTGTATAACCTGCGCACGGTCATTTAATCGGGAAGATGATTTACTGCGCCATGAACGTTCAATTCATGGGCCACCCAAGCGTCCATGCGAGGAAGGTGGTCGGCTTTTCAAACTGACCAGTCAGTTGCTGCGACACCAACGTTTGATTCATGCCCCGGTACCATGGCATGAGCGACAAATTCCCACTGAAGAGGAGCCGCGGAAGGTCAGACCCAGTGAAGATGAGCCTGGGGAGACGAACGCCACTGGTGATGTGATGACGGAGAGCCCGCCTATACCCACAGTTAAGAAGAGCCTGGATATCCAGCCGACCCCAGCGTTACGGTTTCGAGTCATACGCCTGGCAACATCGAACATTTTCTGGACGAGCCCATAAATGTTCCTAGCTATCTCTTACAGGACGCCCATCCAGTGAGTGATATCTGTCGGCGCCATTGGTCCATGATACGGCACTGTTTCAACCGTCATCGCCCTATTCAAGATATCTACAATTTCCGACTGACCGACCTGGCCCGTCTACGTAGCTACGTAGAAGCCATCTTCAACGACTAAACTACAGCCTTGAAATTGAATGTCGCTATCGGGTACATCTTACGCCACAAAGAGACGGACCAGTTACGGTATTATTATCCTAGCAATAATGTCTATGTATTTGACCAGCCGTTCACTATTATCAATCGTGTGTCACTTGAGACGATGCTGGAGAAGCTGGACACCGTGGATCCCTTGGAATGGGCCCAACAACAACGCCCCAATACCAAGTGGACAGTGGAGAGGGTCACCAATGTTACATTCTTCGTGGTTAAACTGATCAACCCCCTCGGCTGAATGCGTCACTCGTGCACTGATGAATACCATAACATGCCGTACATACTCTATATGTCTACATGCTGATCGTTGACTTGAGCTCAGTAAACATTTGTACCTAATGTGACGGTGCGTTAAATACTAAAACTTGGTGTTTGATTTTTCAATTTGTTTTGCTGTGAACATAGGGCGGCTCCCCCAGCCTGGGTATGATGTAACATTGAGGATAATAAACTGTATGAACACTGCTGAACTTGTTGTTATTCACGACAACCGCTATCCGATTGTATAATACAGAACATATTTTGTATAATACAGGACATATACGGTACAATACAGGACACATATGGTATAATACAGCACAGGTTTGGTATATTACAGGACAGATACTGTATAATACAGCACAGATTTGGTATAATACAGAACATATATTGTATAATACAGGACAAATATGTTTCAATACAGGACAGATTTGGTATAATACAGGACATATATTGTATAACACGGGACAGATATTGCATAATACAGCACAGATATGATATAATTCAGGACAGATATGGTATAGTACAGCACAGATATGGTATAATAGAGGGCAAATATTGTATAATACAGCACAGATTTGGTATAATACTGGACATATATGGTACAATGCAGGACAGATATGGTATAATACAGCACAGATTTGGTATAATACAGGAGAGATACTGTATAATACTAACCCGGATGTAAGATGAGGACCCGGATGGAAGACGGAGGAACGACGGGCAAAGCCCACTGGCCAACTGCGCATGCGCAGATTGGCGCGACTTCCAATGAAAACAAGCCAGTCTGACCCACGAGAGCTTCACACTGATACACCCCACGACGTATTCAGACCAAGGATGGTCCCTATCTACACCAAATACCTTCCTTCACTGCCACAAATGCCCACTTTCGCTAACACTCGTACTGATGACGTCACAGATGACGCGGACAGCTACAAAATGACACTCCCCACGACGCATTCGGACCAAGGATGGCCCCTCTCTACATCAAACACACCACACACCCCCCAAAACGCCCACTTTGGCTACTACTCCTACTGATGACGTCACCGATGACGTGAACATCTCTCAAATTGGGATGTACACCCCGAGAGCTACAACATGACACCTCCCACGACGCATTCGGACTAAGGATGGTCCATCTCCACCCAAATACCTTCCTTCACTGCCCCAAAATGTCCACTTTCGCTACTACCCGTACTGATGACGTCACCGATGACGGCACAGATGCTGTGGACATCCCTTAAATCGGGGTCTACACCCCGAGATCTACAAAATGACACCGCCCAGGACGCATTCGGACCTAGGACCTACACCAAATACCTTCGTGCATTGCCCCAAAATGGCCACTTTACTTACTGCAACCAACTGCGCATGCGCAGATTGACGCGACTTGTACTTAAAAACACGCCATTCTGACTCTACCCCACATAAGCTTCACTTTGGCACCTTCCACGACCCATTCGGACCCATAGCGGTCCATCTCTACCCCAAACACACCCCCAAATGCCTGCTTTCTATACTACGGCCAGACTGCGCATGCGCAGAATTTTGAAAACGGACGAACCATTAGTCCAGCCGGATGCTCCTCCACGAGAGCTTCAAAATAAGACCTCATACAACACCATAGGATCATTAGGGGCTCACCCAGACCCCAAAACGGCCACGCCAGTATGGACCTATCCCCCATAGCCAGTATGGGACTATATGGGCCTACCCAGGCCTCGGTGAACTTTTTTCAAACATTTCACCGTTTCGCTTCGGGACCCTTTCCATCGTGTTCTAAATGACGAGACGTGAAAAACAAATCCAAACAACCCATATCACAATGAACGTGTGTGAATTTCCCAGGTTGGACCTATACCCCCCATAGCCAGCCTATGGGACTATATGGGCTATATGGTACTTTTCCAAAAATTTCACCGTTTCGCTCCGGGACCCTCCCCATCGTGTTCTAAATGACGAGACGTGAAAAACAAGTCCAAATAACCCATATCACAATGAACGTGTGTGAATTTCTCAGGTTGGATCTATGCCCCCATAGCCAGTATGGAGCTATATGGGGCTATATACAGGCCTACCCGGTACTTTTCCAAAAATTTCACCGTTTCGCTCCGGGACCCCTCCCAATGTGATTTTCTTATCGAGACGAGAAAAACGAGACCCCACAAGCCATAGTAAAGCTCACAAAAATATTGACCATCCCTCCCCCCATATAGCCAGTATGGGACTATATGAGCCTATATACAGACCTACCCGGTACTTTTCCAAAAAATTCACCGCTTCGCTCCGGGACCCTTCCCGTTGTGATTTTCTTGGCGAGATGTGAAAAACAAGACCCCACAACCCATAGTAAAACCCACAAATTTTTTGACCACATACCCCCCCCCCCATATAGGCATTTCCCCGTATATTGTATAATACATATAATTGTAGGAGTAAAGTTCGTGTTCCGCTTTTTATTTATTTATTTATTTATTTATTGAGCTCACTCACGCAGACACGTAGGCACCAGACCCGGTATTGTTGAGCGATATCCTAGTACCCGTCCTCTGCATGGCAGAACTGCCCAACTCAGAACAAGTCTGGACATGCCTTGATCTCGGGGAGCCAGGTGTTCGGCACGTGAGCTCACTCACGCAGACACGTAGGCGCCAGACCAGGTTTTCACGGTCGCCGCAACATTGTAGCGAACGTGCAACAATGTTGCAATTCGGGGAGCCAGGTGTTCGGCACGTGACAATCCCCAGCCCAGAACAAGTCAGTACATCCCTTGATCACGTGATCGCCACGTGACCTCCACAAAAAAGTAGGTCAAGTTGGCTCGAAAAGGGTACTATATACTACTTTCGCCCCCTGTCCCTCGCAGGCCCGGCGGAGTGTTGGAAATGGGATCTGGGGGGCGAGGGGTCTAGCGGGGGCTTTAGCCCCCCCCCCCCTAAAAAAATTCTGCCGTACGTAATTCGTTCTCCAAGTAATTCCCTGCAAGTAACTGTAATGACGGCGGGGTAGAGGGATTTTCTCACCATTTTTTCTTTTGGCGTCCTTTGTCCATGAAATAATTTACTGTTAGCAGTCATGACCCGTTTTAAAAACTACGAGTGCCAGCTTTATTATTGCAGAAGTATAGCTAGCTAAATCATGAATGTAGATGGCGTTACTTCTGCAATGAATTTATCAACACCCCATTGCCCATAAGAATTATATCGATTACGTCTACACAATGTGTCTAGGTTACGGTACTTTACTATATATAATTTTTTGTTATTCAGAAAACCACCATCGATTGCATATTCATGGTAAAAGGATTAGGAAAGAACTAAAAATACACTTCATTGCAGAGTGATTTTATTCACCAGAAATCGTTCAGAACGCGTCTCCGACGATCTAGACCCCAGGAGCTTCCGGGGCCTAGGCGGCCCCTGGACCATCGCCTAAAGTGCTATGATAGTGGCCGTACCACTTTGAATTTGCTTCCGACGTCACTGTCCATAGCTGCATATAATTTCCCGGGCTCAGGTAATTTATTTCCAACGAATACTTCTTTGCGACATTATTGTTTCAGTCATCTTCAGGGATAAATTATAATATAATTACATTCCTACATTCTGAAACACTCGGCCAGAAAATACTGGCTCGGTATCACCCTAAATGTTTCACAATGTAGAAACATTATTACATTATTGTTATTTTGACAGAAAATTTATTTACATTGTATTCTATATTGTAACCATAAGCAAAAGTAGCAAATGAAGCATTGTAAACATTGTATAACTTTTGTATTGAAATGTACGCCTATCATTTGCAAGCCACGCCCCGATGCACCAAGTGGAAATGTACTGGCAAGTGTAAGTGGGCACTTGTAAATAAATGGCCAGTGGTACGTGCCGGGCTTAACAAAAAACCCCCCAAAAACCCCTCCAGAATATCTCAGCAAATTGAGAGATTAAATATATTGTAAAACCAAGAGATGCTACTTTCCAAATCGCAACATTAGCATAATATTTGATACTCTCTAACTGTATCTATACAATTTACACATTATGTTTGATTTAGCTACAAGGTACATATTTGGCATTTAGATTTTCTAAAATTTCATGACATTGTAACACTGTCGATGTAGTTTAAAGCCCGGCGCACACGAGAGCTATCAGCTGAGCTAACGGCCTCAATGCGGGACTTGCACAATACACGGTTCCCGCCTCGGCCGCTAGGATCGCCTTTGTCTTTATTTCCGTTTTATCTCACTTCTATCGTCTGCTAGGCACAGCTGAGTAGGCTGGCATCAGTGCACAATTAATTCTGCTACTTGTTATGTATTAGCGTTAAAAATCGGCAAAAATCCAGAAAAATCACAATGCATAAATCCACCTGGCATGTCAATATTTACCTTGTGGGACATTATCAGTGGAAGTCTTGACAGACGTTGACCATGGAAATTTCAACTTGCCGCCATTTGCAGCTCAGTGGTGTTACCGAATGTCATTCAGCTTGTAAACAGAGAGCCTTTTCACCTCCACTCTTCATGTGTCCTTCCGCCAGGCTTTGCCCCAATGTTGCCAAATCAACACCAGGAAGTACAGTTTGAAGCCTCATCTGCAATTTGAAATATCAAATTTATCAGAAATGCTGAATAATCCCGCCTAATAAAATCCACAAAGATCTGCTCTCAAATTTCTACACAAAGTAGATCGTGGGCACCGACCCGGAAGTGATTAATTGTGCACTGATGCCTGTCAGGAATGGAACCATTGTTAAAATAAAGAATGCTCTCATCTGAACAATCATTACCCATCCCCAAACTATCCTGAGAAGGCACAAATAAAACTATTCAAAGATAGAGATTTTATAACCTAAATAACAAGGGTACCCCCTTTATCATTTCCTCTCATTTTCTCCCATATGACTTAATAGTGGGGTGAAAATAAAAAGTACAATATCTCACTAACCTGTAAGTATTTTTCCATCTGGTAAAAAGCACTCAGTAGACTATCCTTCTGCCTATAATAAAAGGTATGCAGCATTGATTAGATATGTCAAAGACTATTTTTAATTATTTTTTTGCTATTTTAACTCAATTTTCATGTCTTTTTCAATTTAAAACTTAAAAATATAAAAATTAAAAACTCAAGATGTGACAAAACATAATCTGTTTAAAAGCTGCTTAGTTAGACTACATCTGGTAAAAAAGTCTTTCATGACAGCGAGTAATTTCTCCATATAATCAGTGGGTCATCCCAGGATTATCTCAAGGGTCTTAAAATTGATGTTTATAGAGAGATCAAAAACTTGTTTAAACATATAAAAGGTCACATCAATATACATAATTGTGTACACAACACATTCAACAATATAACACTGAGGTGTTCATGGTATACACATCCCCCAAATAAAGAATATCTGTTAGTTCAATTGAATGTAGCTACAGAGAATCAACATCTTGGTGGCAGTAATAGACAGATGAAGTTATCAATTATAAAGTTATTATTACTGACAAAACTCATAACACAAATGAAGAAATATATCCTTTTGTTTCATTTTAAGTCAACTGCCGCAATGTTTGCAAAGGGACAACACCTGTAAAAACAAAACAGAGAAAAAAATAGTATATAAAAATGGGAATAAAATCCAATGCCAACATATCTGATGATCACTTGCTCATCTCTGCTACATTAACCAACATGAAGGGTAAAGAGAGAAGGAAGTTGACTCACTTTAAAAAAGGACATCCTGGACACCCCATATTAGCTGTGGCCGACAGTTCAGATTTGAACCCTGTACCTGGACCATCATCTGAAGATGCTGTAGTAACGAGGAGGTTACATCAAGATGAGTTCACCTTCGTTACAAAACCTAGCATAGACAAGAGGACAGTTGAAGCTACAGACACCGAGGGCATCTCTGGATCCATGAAATTACTACGGCCAAAGAAACCGGCTCCAAATCTGAAAGACATAAAAGATAAAAATTCTAATGACACCCAAGGCATGAGAATGATCAGTAACTCCAAAATGCTTCAAATGTGGAATGACATGATAAAGCACCACAGAGTTACTTCCCCTGATTGTGATATTTTGGAAGTGGTCATAGCCAGTGAAAAAAAGTGGGGCTTGGGATGGTCTCAATCTTTGCAGTGTGTTAACTGTCAATATACTTCTCGCCATTATAAACTTTATGAAGAAGTCAAGACAAACAAACCTGGACCGAATGCTGCTGCCATAAACGTATCCCTTCAAGTCGGTCTGCAAGACACACCTATGGGAAATTCCAGAACAAGGTTACTGTTAGCATCAGTGGATGTTCCTCCTCCAGCAAGAACCGGCATGCAAAGGACAGCGAACATGGTTGGAACTGCTGTAACAGAGTTAAATAAGATAGACATGAGAAAAAAACTAGAAGCCATAAAAGAAGTTAACAAAGTGCGCGGGGTTGTAATGGATGAAATAAACTTAGCTGTTGATGCAAGATATAACAGCTCCAAAATTACCAGTTCAAGAAAATGCACACAGAATGCCTCCCAAGCCATAGCAATAGGATGTGAAACATCAACAGACAGAAAATATATTGTTGCTGCTGTATTCCAGAATAAATTGTGTTGGACTGGTGCATGGCTTAGGGGAAAAGGAATGGATGTAAAGTGCCCAGATGGGCATGAAGATTGCACTGCAACTCTCAATGTGAATGCGCCATGGTCAGAGTTTGAGATGGGAAAGGCCATGGGAAGTGATATTGGTATGCAGGAGATGTTGGTAAGATATGTCACAACAGATGGAGATGGAACATCTGCAAAGGGGATGCAGGCTGGAATGCAAATTCTTCATCCCATGTGGAAAGTGACCAGGCTGGCAGACCCAACTCATTTAGGGAGATCCCAGTTCAGAAAATGTAAAAGTGCTAAGTTTAGTGATGATATGTTCTATGGAAAGACACAAGAAATTAAAAAGAAAGCCCAGCAAGTATTGAGTCAGGATGTAAAAGCCAGATGCAGCATGGTATTCAAAGAGTTGATGAAAGTGCATAGTGGCAACTTAGAGAAAATCAAAAACCATCTTCCTAGAGTGCTGGAGGCCACACTTCTCTGTTATTCTGGGGATTGTTCGAGATGTCGGAGAAACTCTTTGGTGTGTGGAGGGGGTCATTCGAATAGTTGGTGGCTGCGATCCATGTTCCTTGCTACGCACAAAATCTCCAATCTGAATATGACTGAAAATGACAAATTTATTCTCCAGGAGATTCTGAAAATGAAATTAAGTGAAAGTGCTCTGATGCAACTGAGATTGAATACAGACACACAGAAATGTGAAGCCATCAATAGATCTATAAGTGTATCCTTACCCAAGAATGTCAATTTCTCTAGGAATATTCCTGGTCGAGCATCGTCAACCATCCACAGAATGAACAATAAGTTGGGGACCTCCATGATAGCCAAAGTTGAATGCATGGGAGCCTCTCTCTCACCTCGAGCTGCAAAAAGTTTAAAACAGATGGAGATTGACTCAGAGTACCATGAAAGCTATCGAAATAGGCCTGTGGTGAGAAAGCGAAAACTCAAGCAAACAGGAGCTAAAATCTATCAACATTTGAAATATAAACAGGGCAATCCAGGAGATACTGACTATAAAAAAGGACAATTAGATGATGGCCTACAGGACCACACATATGGAAACTGAAAAAAAAAAAAATGACTCAATTTTATTTACCTCATTAAAGTCTCAAATGCAAAAGGCATTTTGCATATTCTTTGTGTGTGGAACAAACATCTGAGTTTTTACAGGTGATCCGATGATTATTGATTTCATGTGGTTCCAGGCTGATATGGAGTGGATTTATGCATAGGTTATTGTGACACAGATGAGAGCAATCCAGCTTTGAAGTGAGTCTAAATTTTGAATAAAGATTATATAATTGAATCTATGTGCATTTCTCTTCTTCCATTTATAATCCCTTGGATCTCGAAAGTTTATTTGACCATATCTGCCAGTGGTATTGAGTGGACCCTGCCATATTCTGCATTGACCATTTGAGCCGAGCACTGACATCTCAGCCATTTTTTGCTGATATTTTCTCCAAAAGATCTCCATTCTGTACCAAAATGGCGTAGGAATACAAGTGATATTATCCATCATCATTGATGATGTCAATTTCACCCCACTTTTTTTTTTTTTTTTTTTTTTTTTAAATAATTAAAAATTATTAAAAATTAATTTAAAAAATAATTTAATTTAATTAAAAATTGAATAGCTTGAATTTGGAATAATGTCAATATTTGGGCTGATTAAGTCAAAACTATAGCCACAGTGATGATTGAAAGTGCTCTGGTCAAATGTGAAAATGTGGTCTGATAGGCATCAGTGCACAATTAATTCTGTTACTTGTTATGTATTAGCGTTAAAAATCGGCAAAAATCCAGAAAAATCACAATGCATAAATCCACCTGGCATGTCAATATTTACCTTGTGGGACATTATCAATGGAAGTCTTGACAGACGTTGACCATGGAAATTTCAACTTGCCGCCATTTGCAGCTCAGTGGTGTTACCGAATGTCATTCAGCTTGTAAACAGAGAGCCTTTTCACCTCCACTCTTCATGTGTCCTTCCGCCAGGCTTTGCCCCGATGTTGCCAAATCAACACCAGGAAGTACAGTTTGAAGCCTCATCTGCAATTTGAAATATCAAATTTATCAGAAATGCTGAATAATCTCTCCTAATAAAATCCACAAAGATCTGCTCTCAAATTTCTACACAAAGTAGATCGTGGGCACCGACCCGGAAGTGATTAATTGTGCACTGATGCCTGTCAGGAATGGAACCACTGTTAAAATAAAGAATGCTCTCATCTGAACAATCATTACCCATCCCCAAACTATCCTGAGAAGGCACAAATAAAACTATTCAAAGATAGAGATTTTATAACCTAAATAACAAGGGTACCCCCTTTATCATTTCCTCTCATTTTTTCCCATATGACTTAATAGTGGGGTGAAAATAAAAAGTACAATATCTCACTAACCTGTAAGTATTTTTCCATCTGGTAAAAAGCACTCAGTAGACTATCCTTCTGCCTATAATAAAAGGTATGCAGCATTGATTAGATATGTCAAAGACTATTTTTAATTATTTTTTTGCTATTTTAACTCAATTTTCATGTCTTTTTTCAATTTAAAACTTAAAAATATAAAAATTAAAAACTCAAGATGTGACAAAACATAATCTGTTTAAAAGCTGCTTAGTTAGACTACATCTGGTAAAAAAGTCTTTCATGACAGTGAGTAATTTCTCCATATAATCAGTGGGTCATCCCAGGATTATCTCACGGGTCTTAAAATTGATGTTTATAGAGAGATCAAAAACTTGTTTAAACATATAAAAGGTCACATCAATATACATAATTGTGTACACAACACATTCAACAATATAACACTGAGGTGTTCATGGTATACACATCCCCCAAATAAAGAATATCTGTTAGTTCAATTGAATGTAGCTACAGAGAATCAACATCTTGGTGGCAGTAATAGACAGATGAAGTTATCAATTATAAAGTTATTATTACTGACAAAACTCATAACACAAATGAAGAAATATATCCTATTGTTTCATTTTAAGTCAACTGCCGCAATGTTTGCAAAGGGACAACACCTGTAAAAACAAAACAGAGACAAAAATAGTATATAAAAATGGGAATAAAATCCAATGCCAACATATCTGATGATCACTTGCTCATCTCTGCTACATTAACCAACATGAAGGGTAAAGAGAGAAGGAAGTTGACTCACTTTAAAAAAGGACATCCTGGACACCCCATATTAGCTGTGGCCGACAGTTCAGATTTGAACCCTGTCCCTGGACCATCATCTGAAGATGCTGTAGTAACGAGGAGGTTACATCAAGATGAGTTCACCTTCGTTACAAAACCTAGCATAGACAAGAGGACAGTTGAAGCTACAGACACCGAGGGCATCTCTGGATCCATGAAATTACTACGGCCAAAGAAACCGGCTCCAAATCTGAAAGACATAAAAGATAAAAATTCTAATGACACCCAAGGCATGAGAATGATCAGTAACTCCAAAATGCTTCAAATGTGGAATGACATGATAAAGCACCACAGAGTTACTTCCCCTGATTGTGATATTTTGGAAGTGGTCATAGCCAGTGAAAAAAAGTGGGGCTTGGGATGGTCTCAATCTTTGCAGTGTGTTAACTGTCAATATACTTCTCGCCATTATAAACTTTATGAAGAAGTCAAGACAAACAAACCTGGACCGAATGCTGCTGCCATAAACGTATCCCTTCAAGTCGGTCTGCAAGACACACCTATGGGAAATTCCAGAACAAGGTTACTGTTAGCATCAGTGGATGTTCCTCCTCCAGCAAGAACCGGCATGCAAAGGACAGCGAACATGGTTGGAACTGCTGTAACAGAGTTAAATAAGATAGACATGAGAAAAAAACTAGAAGCCATAAAAGAAGTTAACAAAGTGCGCGGGGTTGTAATGGATGAAATAAACTTAGCTGTTGATGCAAGATATAACAGCTCCAAAATTACCAGTTCAAGAAAATGCACACAGAATGCCTCCCAAGCCATAGCAATAGGATGTGAAACATCAACAGACAGAAAATATATTGTTGCTGCTGTATTCCAGAATAAATTGTGTTGGACCGGTGCATGGCTTATGGCTTATGACTGGTGCATGGCTTAGGTGCATGTAAAGTGCCCAGATGGGCATGAAGATTGCACTGCAACTCTCAATGTAAATGCGCCATGGTCAGAGTTTGAGATGGATGATATTGCTATGCAGGAGATGTTGGTAAGATATGTCACAACAGATGGAGATGGAACATCTGCAAAGGGGATGCAGGCTGGAATGCAAATTCTTCATCCCATGTGGAAAGTGACCAGGCTGGCAGACCCAACTCATTTAGGGAGAT
>JAVTVY010037713.1:0-17339 GCA_036873755.1 Hanleya hanleyi
GAACTGAAAAATGTGATAGCCGGCCCACTCTCTCGGAGCTTCAAAATTCAATATTATAAAATTATCTCAATATACTTGTACAACAAATACAAATACATGAATTCTCTAATTTTCAAGCAATCATCTTAACATTTCAAAATCTAATCCGCATTTGCATCTATGTTTTATAGGCCAGAAACTATAGTATGTTAACTTTCCTGTTACCCTACCTAGCTGCCATCCAAAGTATTTTATGGGAGTTTTGGTAACCTGAAACAACGGGAAAATTGGTCATTTCTGTTCACGTGTCTCTTAAAGTCAATAAAATAAATTTGTAAAAAAAAAATGAAATAAATAAATACAAAAAATTGAAAAAATTAAAAAAACATAATATTTCGACCTACTATAATTAGGGTGGTTTAACTGACTCTTTGCCCCATGATGGCTCCATTTGATGCCCCTTTCTAAACCATATAGGCTTTTCTAGGCCGCCCCATAGACCGTATTTGTGATCACCTGTAAATTGTTGGGTACAAATCTATTGGAGGGCTGGAGCCAGAAGTTTATTAAGTTTTTTTATTACTTTCATAGTGACCAATAATTTAGCATGTTTAAAATTTCCTGAAATAAAATATTATTGAGGGAGGTTAATTGATTAATTTATTACATAAGGCGTCAAATGGCATCATTATGGACTAGGAAGGGGCATCAAATGGCGTCACCATGGGGCAATGGTAGTAAGCCTTCATGGAGCATAGAGTTAAATCAGAATTTGAACAAAACTTGTTTTTGCTTTAAAAAACAGTTCAGTTTGTACAATAGAATAAAGCACAGGCCCAAATTAGGAAGTTGTTTGTTTAGGGCAACATAAACTTGCTACAGATCACGGTAGGCCATTTTTTTTCTAATTTTATTTTATTTATTTATTTATTGTTTTTTTTCAATTGTGATAACATACCTGGTGACAACATTGTTTCATGAGAGTAGAGAGAGAGATCAGATGTGCCAAAATAGGGAAAATATTACCATTTTTATGGATCCTGTCTTTAATACAAACATGTAGTTTCCTAGTTCTGAGAATCCCAACATCTCGCCTTGCGGGGTCATCCGCCGAAGCTGCAGCAGTATTGAAAGCATAAATATAGAGCAAACAATAACGTCTGGAATAGATGATGTGGTACAGACAATAATGTCTGGAATAGATTATCTGGTACAGACAATAACATCAGTCCCATGTTGGATTACTGCCAGATAGGTCAATCCCGTGTAGGATGGATAGGTCAGTGTCGTGGGATCACTGCATAGGGCAGTCCAGTGAAAGATTACTGCTGGATTGTTATGCGAGATTACTGCTGGATAGGCAAGTCCTGTGTAGGACTACTGCTGCATGGGCCAGTCCCGTGTGTTATTTATGCTGGATACACCAGTCCCATGTGGGATTACTGCTGGATAGTCCAGTCCCAAGTAGGATTACTGCTGGATAGGCCAGTCCCGTCTGAGATTACTGCTGGATA
The DNA here is from genome assembly GCA_036873755.1 of Hanleya hanleyi. Lineage (NCBI taxonomy): Eukaryota > Metazoa > Mollusca > Polyplacophora > Lepidopleurida > Hanleyidae > Hanleya > Hanleya hanleyi. Next base: position 1,494 of record JAVTVY010037713.1, read on the forward strand.
GGCGAGTCTTGTATGGGATTACTGCTGGATAGGTCAGTCTCATAAGGGATTACTGCTGCATAGGCAGTCCAGTGTGGGATTACTGCTGGATAGGCTAACCCTGTGTGAGATTACAGCGGGATAGGTCAGTCCCATGTAGGATTATGGCTGCATAGGTCAGCGCCGTGTGGGATTACTGCTGCATATTGCAGTCCAGTGCGAGATTACTTCTGGATAGGTCAATCCCGTGTGAGATTACTGCTGTATAGGCCAGTGCTGTTTGGGATTACTGCTCCCATGTGGGATTACTGCTGGATAGGTCAGTTTCTTGTGTCATTACTGCTGGATAGGCCAGTGCCACTTTGGATTACTGCCGGATAGATCAGTCCCGTGTGGGGTTACTGCTGGATAGGTCTGACCAGGAAAACATGAAACATGTCCACCAAGCTTTATAATTATCCCACGAAAGGTTCAGCAAACTTTCCATGTACAGATCTACATGTAAATTTTTCGTAAGAAGTACAGAAATTCACATTTAATGTCATATTTCTTAAATAGCACATGCACATCCTCGAATCACAATGAACTTGGGTAGCAAGTGTCAAACTCATCCAATGAAAGCTGACAGCTTCAGCATACTTTCCATGTACAGGTGTACATGTATGTACATTATCATTGGCAGATTACTAAGACAAAACCCTCAAAATTTGAACAAAAATGAATATTTCATGTCCTAAGGAGCACAGGAACATCGTTTAATCATATGAACTATGTGTATCAAGTTTCATAATCATTCCATGACAGCTGACAACTGCAGCAAACCTTCTAAGTACAGATGTGCATGTATACATGTAGAGGCCTAAATGTACAGCCTCTACATGTGCAATTCGGCTAAACAGAAAACTCATTTGCCATAATTTTGTACCAAAATTAATATTTCATCTCAAAAATAGCACAGTTACATCCTCTAACCATAAGAAACATGTGTACCAAGTTCCATAATCATCCAATGACAACTGACAACTGCAGCCAACTTTCTACATACAGATGTACATGTGCACTTCAGCTACATGTAAACGCAAAACTCAATCATTTGCCATAATTTGGAGAAAAAATTATATTTCATCTCAAAAATAGCACAGGTACATCCTCTAATAATAAGAAACATGTGTACCAAGTATCATAATCATCCAATGATAGCTGACAACTGCAGCAAATTACAACTTCTAAGTACTTCTAAGTACAGATGTACATGTGCAACACATGTACATCTGTACTTAGAAAGTTTGATGCAGTGCACTTCAGCTAAACACAAAACTCTATCATAAGGATTTTAACATTGGAGCACCCCAGGGGCAGTACTTCCAGGTGGAATACCCACCCCCCATATTTTTTTTATTATTATATTTTTTATAAAATTTTTAGATTTTTGTTTAATTTGCTAAACCAAAAACCTTATGATGGCTTATCATTTCCAGGCCGGGGACATAAAGATGACATGGTCATGGGATACACCCTCCCAGGTAATGGGATGTCCCTAAGTCTTGAGGTACATGTAGCAGGCGAAGGGCGTGCAAGTAGGCAGTCTCCACTATAATTAGGATTCCTGCAGTAGCAATTATTACTGGTAGATGTATGCACTTAATAAATATTGTATAGCACATGTATAATTATTAGAATTAGGTATAGGGATATGAGTATTGGTTTTGTAATAGTATGTTTTGACAACAGTTTGTGTATTCCATATTAACTCTGGAAGTTCACATTGGTGTTAGACAAGTTTCGACAACTGTTGCAAGACAAGAGCCACTGCCTGTTGTGGTTAAATTGTGCCTTCCTTGTCATTCCAGATATATATAATCTTTTTGTTTATTTAGGTAAGTGTCCCTACTGCTAATTGAGCTGTCCAGTCCTACTGTTAATTGAGATATGTCAATGTTCAATGAACAGGATAACTGGCATGCCAGACATTGGAATATTACTTGAACAATTTTTAAAATAGTATAATTTGTGATTGTTAGGAATCTCTACCTGTGGAACTCGCTATATAAAACTCTAATAGGTATAAATATTGTACAGGATGAAAATAAGTCTCTAAACTTTTAGAATTCATCTTGGCATGCGACAAAGCAGCGCCAAGGCAGCTAATAGATGTAAGATAGGTAACCCTTGTTCATGTACATGTCGATTGCTACTGTAACCAAGTGCCAGGTGACAAACTGAGATGTCTAAATCACTGAATTACATATAGCTGTTAAATATCATATATATTCTTTATTGTAGACTTACATCTTTTGTAAACTATTTCACTTGTGTGTTTAAGCTGCTACCTTGCCTATTTGAATCAGACATTTGTTGTCTACTGAACTAAACCCCTGGGTTGTCATATGTATTTGGGAACAAAGGTGCTGCCAAGTCACAGATATTGTCTGACAACTCAGCATGTAGAACTCGTTTAGGCCAGTCCAGTAATTATTGTATCTTTGATGTCCTACTGTTTAATTGAAATCATATCCTGTCATTTTAGCATAAAACCACTAGTTTGTGAATGTTAGTCAGTTTGGTATCCAGCTCGAGAAGAAACAACATTGATCTATGTTAAGTCTGGTACCCAGCTTTCCAGAAAGACATTGTTAGACCTTTAATCTACATGTAAGTTTAGTACACAGATTCTACAGAGTGGACACCACATGTTATGAGAGGAGAACCTTTCAAGCATCTGTTAGATTGTACAAGATTACACACCAGGATTTACCGGAATTATATGTTGAAGTTTGAACTGTCTTCTTGAAGTTGGAGTACTTTCATTCTATAGTTATTGAGTGTCACTAGGGTTAAATGCTAGCTCCCCCAAAATAACCCTTTGTGATAGTTGGTGTGAGAACCCATGGGCTTGAGTGAATTCTATCTTCACTCAACTTTTCCGATACCTCAACGTTTGCTCCCATCCTGTGAATAACACCTGAAGACTTCAACATGGTTTCAGAGTTTATACCAGAAGCTGTCGCTGCTGTGCTGCAAATGCTAGGACTTTCAACTTTACCTTCAACATGGAACATTCAAGAGTTAGGATGCAAAATACAGCTCAACTTGACATGGAAGAAACCAGAAGGTACTGTACATGAAAATACAAGTAGCCCTGTTATGCACACTAAACGTCGTTCCCACAAGTCGTCAGCTAAACGTCTGCGTGATCAGAGGAGACTTGAACAGTATCTCCAGAAGAAAGATATTGAAAATCAAAGTAGCGCCACTGGTAATTCAACAGCCCTGGATGAAGATTTCATGGAGGATGTACATTCAACTGTGAGTAGCTGGTCAAACACAACAACAACAAATAACTGTCCACTTCCAAACTCCCAGAAACATATAACAAATCTTGTGAATGAGGAATCACCTGTGAGCAAGATATCATGTATGACAGGCCAGGTAGATTTTGGATATCCAAAATCACTTGTCTCAACTGAAGTTAGCAGTTTCGTGGACTACAGACCAGCAACAAACATTGAGGTTATTGATTCTACCAGCCAGACAAACACTGTTTCTGGTCACTCCATAGAAACACAGACAGAAACCATTTCGGAGAATCCCCACAACTCTAAATATGGCATTAAAGTACAGGACATACGCCCTCAAGAGTTTATGGCATTACGCTATGAAGATGGCCAAGAACAATACATGGTCAGGTGGATAATGAATTGCACTTGGGTTAACAGAGAAGACTTTGACGAACTGCTGAACATGATGTTGTTTTGTCATGGTCAACCTCCTTTATGGAAGGGATATTTATAATATTAAGTGTATCGGTATCTCTGATTCATTACTTCTTCAAGTGCTTCACGTTATCTACATGACAATTATTATTTGTCCATATCATCCTCATCGAATTGTGATGTATTTACATGTATTTGTATTAATTGTAAGCTTCATACTGTCTCATAGGTTGATTAAATTTAATACCAGACGTGAGGACACGTCTTACCAGACAGGGAGGCAACTGTAACCAAGTGCCAGGTGACAAACTGAGATGTCTAAATCACTGAATTACATATAGCTGTTAAATATCATATATATTCTTTATTGTAGACTTACATCTTTTGTAAACTATTTCACTTGTGTGTTTAAGCTGCTACCTTGCCTATTTGAATCAGACATTTGTTGTCTACTGAACTAAACCCCTGGGTTGTCATATGTATTTGGGAACAAGGGTGCTGCCAAGTCACAGATATTGTCTGACAACTCAGCATGTAGAACTCGTTTAGGCCAGTCCAGTAATTATTGTATCTTTGATGTCCTACTGTTTAATTGAAATCATATCCTGTCATTTTAGCATAAAACCACTAGTTTGTGAATGTTAGTCAGTTTGGTATCCAGCTCGAGAAGAAACAACATTGATCTATGTTAAGTCTGGTACCCAGCTTTCCAGAAAGACATTGTTAGACCTTTAATCTACATGTAAGTTTAGTACACAGATTCTACAGTGTGGACACCACATGTTATGAGAGGAGAACCTTTCAAGCATCTGTTAGATTGTACAAGATTACACACCAGGATTTACCGGAATTATATGTTGAAGTTGGAACTGTCTTCTTGAAGTTGGAGTACTTTCATTCTATAGTTATTGAGTGTCACTAGGGTTAAACGCTAGCTCCCCCAAAATAACCCTTTGTGATACTACTATACATTCAGTTTCTGTAATATAGAAGTGCTGTATAATTGTGTCCATATTGGAATTAATTAAAGTCAAAGTTAGTTAAGTGAACTTAACTAGATAAGGGTATTATATAAAGCTAGATTGTGTATATACTTAACGTGGACGACATTGCTGATTCCTGTGGCTAATTGAGGGGATGGAGTAGGTGATCACAAGAACTGACATTCAGTGTTGCAAGTACTGGAGAAATTTCTAGGAAAATAGGAGGCTTTTGGTCATAGTAGAGGATGCCTACCATATTATATGTCAATTTGGATATATTGTATTCCGACATAGACTTAGAAATAGATATAGAATTTGGCAGGGAAATGACCTTCCACCCGAAGAAGCCAGACCGGAAAAAGGTAAATTTAACCATTTGTCATTCTGTTTGAGATGAATTTAATTTTTTTTTATTATAAAACCTGAGTTTTGGGAGTGTGGTTGGCAACCGCATCGCCTTGAGTGTCCACCCTTCTCCTATTCTTCACGACCTCATCCACCCCCCCCCCCCCTGGCAAATCAACATAAATTAGCAATGATTTAGTCAATGTGACCCGAGTGTGAAAATTCAGGTTACTTTTCATAAACATGACCAAATCTCTGCCAGGTTAAATCTGACTGATTAAGCTCGGATGTCTGCAAAATGAAATCAGGGAGTATACAAATCACTCCTGCACATCCTGGCTGACACATCGCCCCCCCCCCCCTCCCATTTACTTTATGGATTTCCATGCACATAGCAAGTAACTGGAAATTGATGAGAAGACGATGTGACAATTCAATACATGTATACTGAATTATTAATATTTTTAAACGTGAAAGCTTGTATCTTGTAGCCAGATGACATTTAACTTGGAAATGTGACTAGCATATATGGTACAAATTTAACCAGGAGTAGCTATGAGTATAATGAGGTCCAGCAAGGTTGGGGGGGGGATGGTAGGTCTGGTGGTAGTGGTTTCTGAGAGGACATGTGGAAAATAAAATGAGAAATTAAATTTCCTGAAGAATGCAGAAAAATAATCTGAAACTGATGAGACCCAAACGTTCACAGAGACTCGGTAACAAGCATACTTTATGACAATATCCACCCCCCCCCCCTAAAAAAAATAATAATAAAACACCAACAACTATTAACTATGTGATCAGAGAAACTCTTGAAATGTCCTTTTGATGGGAATGTGATTTTAACTCGATATACATACCTGGTTACATTTGGGATTATTTCCGGCGGCGCAGCGCCGCCGGATATCTGAATTCGGTAAACATGGGAGCGGCCATCTTGATATTGGACGAGTAACAGGTGTTTTCTCGAGCCATACACAGACGTGCCGTGGAGTGATCCAACTAGTTTCATATCGTAAAACGACAGGACTGTATCACCCGTTCGTAGTTAACACATTAAATATTAATTCTGTTATAATGAATTCATCGAATAAATGTCCTTTAGTACTATTTTATTACGGCTGAGAGACCAAATCGATGACCATACATGATCAAGTTATTCACCTGTACCATGTGTACGTCTGCAGCAAAATGTTTGAGATTGAAATGCGAGTTACTAAAAACTTGAAACAGTAAAACACGCGGATCGGATTGATGTGTAGAGAAAGTCGATCTAGGCTTACACACATTAATAAAGAAATAGTGCTTGATGATGGGTCCCGTATAATGCCACAGCGCGATCTCTTACATCGGGCTATATGAAGTGACTTAATACGTCAACCGGAGAACATTACTTTCAAAGTCCTAGTTTGACATGCGGTTCATGTGCACATTTTGCCAGCAAGCACTTAACTTCCGGCTAACCCTACACTTTCCAGATGGGATCTTGCGCGAACTACATTACTCAAACCTTTAAGGAAAACAAACAAATCGACGTTTTTTTTACCATAATGTGCATCGTGACCTGTATTCACCAGTTGCACACGTAATCGGCTTGTAATACGCAGATTATAAGCTACAAACGTTTCCGCCGGCATTGATGCATCTGCATCAATAAGTTTTCTTGTTTGTCCTTGGCCTGGTGTCACTGGTATAATCTTATGCAAATGTTGAACCCGCAGACCTGATATTCATTATTATGGTGTTGTTGTTGATTTGACTGGTTCATTGAATTCGCCCTGGAGCTCAACTCGCATCCAGTCTCATGCACTCATCCTTATTGATCTGGAAATCTTGAAGCTTCATATCTGACAGAATCAGATCTCATTTTTAGCATTGAACACCTCACTGTCATGACAACAAATACGTTTTTCGCTGTTTTACGAGTCCAAACTTCCCAGCTTGCCTGTGCTGTGTCGTCTGCTTACCTACAGCGCCCCTATTGGCATTGGGAGTTGTCCCCCCACTGATCTGTGTAATCGATGTCGAGTTGACTATAACATTGAATTGAATTGAATTGGTTGGAATGGGAGACGTCCCTCGTCCCAAATGGGTATTATCATATCAGTGACAAAGTCACAATGGTGTTTCCACAGTATCAGTGATGCATACTGTAAGAATACTGAAATATTACAGTACTGAAACAGTACTGAAATCGCACAGTACTGAAAAAGTACAGAAACATTAGTACTGTTTCAGTACTGAAACAGTACTGAAATCGTACAATACTGAAAAAGTACAGAAACATTACAGTACTGTTTCAGTACTGAAACAGTACCGTTATATTTCAGTACTGTTACAGTACTGTTATATATCAGTGCTGTTTTGGTACTGTTATATTTCAGTACTATTTCTGCACTGTTTCAGTACTGTCATTTTTCAGTACTGTTTCAGTACTGAATTGCTACTGTTATATAACAGTACTGTTTCAGTACTGTTATATTTCAGTACTGTTTCAGTACTTTGGTAGAAATGTACTGAAACAGTACTGACGCTATTTTTGCTGTGTAGGGAAGGGAGATAACCCCAAAACAGGCAGAAACAAGTCCAAACCACCATCTGTCTGCCTCTAACCACGTTTCCCAGCCATCACCAGTTACATGAGTTTATTCTTCAACATTATGCGAATATTTTGAACTGTTCTCGCATCATCAATTTGATTTGACCAGTAGACTTTTGGAAATGGATTATTTAGAAACAGGAAAGCAATAACTCGTATATACATTTGATTTTATTTGATTCCTTCAGTATTCAACAGCAAATATAACGACAACATAAAATTCTCTGATAAAAGATACAGTGTTTTCTCACATCACAGCGGCTAAATGCAATGGGATACACCCATGTGATACATAACCTGTATCACACCCTTACAGTTTGCTAGCTATATTTCTGGTTATTTTTCAACATTATTTTGATGTGAGAAATAAATTATAACACTCGTGGTCTTTATCTGATTTTTATCACACTCGTTTGATGAAACCCATATGAAACGAGCTTTTTATCACACTCGTTTGATGAAACCCAGCTCGTTTCATATGGGTTTTATCAAACTCGTGTGATAAAAATCAGATAAATGACCACTCGTAGTGATAATCTATATGTATGTAGATGGCGGGAATGAAATCCCAAGGTTTGGTATATCCCAGATGAACATTATTGGTAATATTTACACTGATTATATGAAGAAATGTACAAGTATTTAAGCCGAATGTAGGAGACATCGGTTTTGGTTTGCAAAATACAAATATAACATATATACAGAGATAACAATATTCAATGATATATTGATAATTAATATACAATAATATAATAAACATACTAGTACATGTATATAGTAGGGACAAAAAAAAGTATTATCACAACATACGACGCATAATTGTTCTTTAGTAATAAAGGAATACGTAAGCGGATAATGTAGAATTTGACTGCAGTAAATTTATCAAACTGATCCTAGGGTGTACTGTGCTTCAATTCTAATAATGATTCTTTAACCTTATCTGGGGGTTATCATGGCTCCCTCTACCAAACTTTCTTGCCTCCGTAACGACAAAAAATGAAAGTTGACACTCCGCAACTTTTTAGTTTTTCATATTGCGGTCATTTTGAGCCTATTTGCATAACCCCGCGAGTGGAGGATCATGGGTAAATTCAAGATGGCGGCCATGTGGTGTACCGAAAAAGTAACGTTTCCGTCATTTTCCTTAAAAAATCCTGCTTTTCTTCGAGGAAAATTGGGCAAAATATATTTTATTTCACATCAGACTAGTATTTACTAATTTACCATGCAGCTTTTGCAAAGAAAACAAATAAATAAAATAATCGAAAAATCGACCAAAAAATAACTATTGTGAAGATGACGTCACTGTGATGTCATCAAAGCGACCATCTTGGATCTTTTTTTAAAACATTTTCTGGTAGAACTTCATCCAAGGGCATAGTGTGGTAAGTTTCAGGGTAAAAAGCCCAAATTCCCCCTCTCCCCCACCCAGGCATGCACCGGTCTCATAAAGGCCAGGCCATATAGGGTTAAATCGTGTGTTGAATAATGATACGGAAGTAATTTGTTCCGCACTCGTTGACCAATAAATTTGACAGTATAACATGAAAGGGAATATTTATGAACTTTTCCAGGTATAGTGGTAATGCGAAAGAATGGTGAATGGCTTTACATTTTATTTTGTTGCTATTTAGCAGCAGCAGTTTGTTGCAGCAGGCCCACTCATACGATTCGTAGATTTCTGTATTTATTACTCGAGGCAACACTTTTAGATCAGCGGGAGAGTTTATATAATAATGGTATCGTCGATAAATAAAGAAACGTCCAAACCTGAGGCAGCTGTGATGCCATTTATGAATAGTAAGAAGCAAATTGGTCCTAAAATAGAACCTTGGGGAACCTTGTTCCGGAATCCATAGCTGTAGAAGTATATCATGAATAACGTTATCAAACGCTTTACTTAAATCGAGAAAAGTTGCTATGCTATGCTATAAGCTTTCTTTTCTATGGCAGTTGCTAATTTCTCATAAAGTCTTGATACAGAGTAGAGTGGAGTGGTTTGATCGAAATCCGAATTGACTAGGACAGATGGTATCTTGTTCATTTATCTATGATATCATTCGATTATAATTAGCTATGACTTTTTAACATATTTTACCGAGGCATGGATTAATTGAACGCAGCATAAGAAGGGTGCTGGCAAAAATTGCCGGATTACTGACAAGAAATCAAATCAACCCCCACAGCCAAATATACTAACTTCATATTACTAAAACATCACAAGAACCAAAAAATTTCACTGTGATGATTTGTTTCCCAGCCACGCTTTTATTGTGGCTTTTCTGTAGTTACCGACAATATTTTTGTCTTGAAAATTGGGTAATTTTAGCAATTTTATAGATATCAGGAAATTCGCCGGGTGGAACACTGTGGGAACGTTATATCATTTATAATAGGCTTTACTAGCGACATTCGAATACAGGGTATTCCAGGATGCAGGGTGTTATAAAAGATTATTCATGTCTTCACATAAATTATTCATCGGTAGCGGAGATTTTATTTGCGTGTTCTTTGGCTACTGAACAAAATACTTATTAAAGCAATTTGCGACATCCTTTATATCTGATGTGTCAGTACCATGCATATTTCAGATGTTGAGGTTGACGAGTTTTCCCTCCCCATAAGAGCATTGATAGTTTTCCAAGCGTCCCGGATTTTGTTATGATTAAATTTACCTTCGTAATATAATTTCTTTGCTGGTCGAAATGTAGGATTTAGTTTATTGCGTTAGACTTTACATTGATTTTTATTCACACGGTGTTATTGGTGAGTGAATCAATGATCGGTAGAGTCGATTATTTCATGTATTGACTTCAGTAAAACCTTGCTTATCCATGGTTTCTTATACCTTTTTTATACTGAACGGCATTTTACGTGGAAACATGGAGTTAAAAATGTCATCGAATGTCTTGGTGGCAGAGCTATCGATTTGCAACCCACCTGGGGCAAACTACATAATTATTATTACACATTTCATTAATACTTTATCGATTTTTTCTTCTAGTGAGATTATTTTTACGGAATACATGTTTGCTTAAATGTCATTTCAGTCCTAAAATTTTTTATTAAGTGTGGCAAAATATTCACCGGATTTAGTAGTGACCATCTAAGCTGCCAATCCACACTTGTCTGACACAAACACCGTAAGAATCCTCACTATCAATTAATAGGCCCTAATCTATTCATATAGTTATAATTCCATTATTTAATTTGTCTAGTTTTATAAGTTAAACCGTTTATTTCTGGTGAAGTATTCATGTTGAGTTGAAATTGGCATGGTTATTCTGAACTGGGAAGAAGGATAGAGTGCCGCAGTTTTCTAATTGTTGTTTTGGATGCTGGAATATTAATTTTGTTCAATTAAATATGCATAAAATTCCATAAAAAAAATAACTGGACCAAATTTTGAAGAAAAAAATGTGGCACCGATAATACGTTGAAGAGTTATTCTACTCGGCAACGTTAACAATTTAATGGAAAAAATAACGTTTGAACATGCAGGCTCTTTTTATGTGGGGTCGAGCGTCTGAAGTATAATAAGTTCATCCTTTTATGTTAGCATAAACAAGATTATCCAAAGATGAAATTTTACCATATACCGATGCAATGTTATTGTTGATATATATCACCGTACATAGGCTTTTCATATAAAATGTGATGAGCTTCATAATATTTGACTATAATTAATTTGAAAAAATTCGAACATATTCCACAAGGTGGACAATAGGTATGCGTTGAATGGACGGTGGGTACAAGCTTGTACACACAAAACAAAATGCACGGGCTATACTGTGAACAAATGAACAAGGTTATTGAATACAAATGAGCGTGACTGGCTTGGAAAGTATATTTATATAGTATGCATGCATTGTGAGAAGAACACATGTTTATACTTATGGGCGAAAAGGAACAAAAAATCTAATTAGAGTATAGAGTTTAATCTTTTAACTTTCCAGGGTAATTTGTAGACCGCAGGATATATACAAACATATGTACAGTTGGTTTGAAGGTACGGCACTGAATTTAAATCAGTAATTATTTACAAGGAAGCATGGACAGGGTAGTAAAATGAGCATGTTTTACCTGGCATACAATATGACGGGGGAACCTGAACCAGTGCTATTCTTGTTATATATTGTTCAATACTGAAACTTCCACCCGTAAATCTGTCAAATTATGTCATATACTGACACATTTGGTCTTAAAACATATACAGCCTAACGAATGGATCCACGAATCCCTCCCAATAATATATCCCAGATTTTATACATGAACTTTGAGGAAAACACACGTCGTCGCCGATATACCTTGAGAGAACAAAGAGCAGATAGCAGAATATACACATCACAACTCATCCACAGTGTTTGGATATGTGCTCGACATACCGGCCTCACCGTGTAGAGCCCCACTGATACGTATTGTATGACGTCACAACATGGCACCGAGTAATACATATGTTGTTCATCAACACTGTGTCCGTGTTTTATCTAATTTCTACATTTACGCCCAACTCGAGATAGCGTAACATGGTGTCAGAAGTGGTAGTACGTCTTGAGATACCCGATGAACTAACAGTTGCCTGATTTGAGCTGCTCTGGACTTTATTCAGCGAGGATTTCCTGTCAACTTGAACCGTGTCATCACTGTGTGGCTGATGCGGCTGATGCAATCGCACGTGCGTCGGTTGTGAGTGCTGAACTTTATAAACTGTCATTTCTCGAACAGTTTCGCTATAAACTCTGGATATTTCTGCTAGGAATGATATATACTGTCGACTCAAGGTACGTTCTACAGATTTCTTCTCGATAAACTGTCTCAAATCGACCTACTAGCGAAAATGCAACTCCGCACTTTGTGAACTGGAACATGTGCTTGCTGTTTCTACGGAAGCCCGTTCTGTGTTAATGCTATATACGTACGGGAACCGCCGATGTGGCATGATTTGCTAGAGCTGAAATTTGACATTCTACAACTTATTCTTTAATCTGAACTGCTACAAACACAACAGAACAACACGTGGATAGTGAATTATAATTTTATTCGTGAAAACTCGAGTAAAATACAGGCCGTTTGGAAAATGAATCTACGGAAGCCCATCAGGACCAACTTAATTTAACCACTTAATAGAAAAACTTACCGGTTGGTGCCAAAAGAACTGGACTAGCTGGAATATCATTCTTCCAAGATACTTAGACGTGTTTTCTGTAATTAACACTCGACCATGGCAGAACAAGCTCCATCACCCAGGCCTAATTTCCGCAGCAATGTTCCATTGCCTCCCAAACTTGATCTGACAGCCAATATTACTCACAACTGGAAAAAATGGCGACAAGTTTGGGATTCCTTCGAGATTGTCACCAATCTGAAGGATCAGGACCACAAGTATCGCGTAGCAACGTTCATAACTGCTATCGGCTCGGATGCCTTAGAGGTATACAACGGTTTACCCTTTGAGGACGAAAATGTGCGACAGAATATGGACTCAATACTCACCTTGATGGAACGCCACTGTCTCGGCGAGACCAATGTCATTTATGAGCGGTACATCTTCAACAATAGAAACCAGAAGGATGGAGAAAGCATTGATACTTATGCTACACAGTTACGCGCTCTTGCCCAGACATGTGATTTCCAGGTACTGCAGGATGAGCTAATCCGCGATCGGATAGTCTGTGGTATACAAAATGACAGTACTCGAAAGGAGTTACTCCAAGAACCTGGATTAACTCTAAAAAAGTGCATCGACATGTGCCGTGCATCGGATTCCACTACAGCTCAAGTGAAGGCAATGTCTAGTAAAGATACAGAAGTACACTATATGAGTGGAGACACACAGAACAAAAAGAGCAAGCCCAAATATAAAGGCAAACAGTACTCTAAAGGCCCTGGACGCCAGAAATCCACACAGTCTCTCAAATACAACTGCAAATATTGTGGACGAAAACATCAATCTGATCGCGAAAAGTGTCCCGCATATGGGAAAACGTGCAATCTGTGTGGAGGCCTCGCACACTTCGCTGCTCAATGCTTCAGCAAAAAGAAAGAACATGGCAAACACTCCAAGGTCCATGCCGTATTTGATGAAACAGACTCTTCAAGTGAGGAGGATCTAATGACAGTGGAAACAGTAGAAGAGACTATCAACAGTGTAGATAGTCCATTTGCTACAAAAATCTTTGCCACGCTGCTTCTGAATGATAGGCCGACCAAATTTCAAGTGGATTCAGGTGCCACTTGTAATGTGATCTCCAGCATCGATCTCCCAGCTGGCACTCAGATTAACAAAGCCAATGTTAAACTGAAGATGTATAATAACTCTAACATCAACGCTCTGGGTAAGGCTACTATCAGACTAGTCAACCCGAAGAATTCGAAGAAGTACAGGGGCGAATTTGTTGTTGTTCCCGAGAAGCGTGTGCCACTTCTAGGATCTAGATCTGCTCAACAGCTGAAATTTCTAAAAGTGCTTCATGAAAACATCCTTACTGTGAACACTGAAACAGAAACTGATGCAGTCACAGCTGTACTGCAAGCAGAACAACGGACCACAGGACTCTCGTCGAAGGATGTGCTTACTCAATTCAAAGATGTCTTTGAGGGAGAAATGGGTTGTTTAGAGGGCAAACAGAAACTTGAGATAGACCCCTCTATCCCTCCAGTCAAACAAGCTGTGAGACGAATTCCCCATGCGTTCAAAGACAAACTCAAGACTGAGCTCGATCGACTTGAAAAAAATGGTGTCATAGCTCGAGTTGACACACCTACAGACTGGGTGTCGAGTTTAGTGATTGTGAAGAAGCCCAGTGGTAAACTCAGGATCTGCATAGACCCGAAACCATTGAACAAGGCCCTGAGGAGAAGCCATTATCCGTTACCAGTCATGGAGGATCTCCTACCAGACCTTGCCCAGGCAAAGGTTTTCTCCAAGTGTGATCTAAAGAATGGTTTCTGGCACATAGAACTGGAGGAGGAATCCAGCTTCCTGACAACTTTCGGAACTTCCTATGGAAGATTTCGATGGGTCAGATTGCCTTTCGGAATCTCGCCAGCACCTGAGATCTTTCAGTACCGCATTGACCAAGCTCTACAAGATCTGCCAGGGACATTTCGGATGACAGATGATATCCTTATCATTGGGGAAGGGGCTACCATGGAGCAGGCAATGGCCAACCATGATGAAAGGCTTTTGCGCTTCATGACTCGATGTCGCGAGAAGAACATCCGTCTCAACGCCAGTAAATTCGAACTGAAGAGACAGGAGCTACCGTTCATCGGACATCAGCTGACCTCTAGTGGCTTGAAGCCCGATCCGAAAAAAGTCGAAGCGATGCTGCGGATGCCAAAACCAACTGATGTACAAGGGGTACAACGATTCATTGGCGTCGCAAACTATCTATCCAAATTTCTGGAGAAGCTCTCCGACATGTGTGAACCACTCCGTCAGCTCACAAAGAAAGATGTTGAGTGGAAATGGATGCATGAACATGACGAAGCTTTCAATGCCGTACAGAGAGCTATAACTGAGGCACCTGTTCTGAAGTATTTCAACAGTCAACAGGACATCTCTCTGCAGTGTGATGCCTCAGAAACGGGTTTAGGAGCAACACTTCTGCAAGGTGGGCAACCAGTGGCCTACGGGAGCAGAGCCTTGACATCAACTGAGCGGAATTACGCCCAAATAGAAAAAGAACTATTGAGCATTCTATTTGGCTTCACCAAATTCCACCAGTATGTGCATGGACACAAAGTGTCAGTTGAGAGCGACCACCAGCCTCTCGAGACAATTCACAAGAAGCCGCTGCTGACAGCCCCGAAACGTCTACAACGAATGCTTCTAGCATTGCAGAAGTATGAGTACCAAATTACCTACAAAAGAGGCAAGGAAATGCACCTCGCCGACACCTTGTCGCGTGCATACCTGAACAAACCCGAACAACAGGAAACCGGAAAAGACGAAGTTCTCTCCTTGGATGATTTATCAGCTACCGAAGTAGAACTCCAACAAATCAACATGGCTGATTATCTGCAATAACGGACGCGAAACTCACCGAGATCCAAAAGGAAACTCAACTAGATGAAAGTCTACAAGCCGTCATAGCTGTGATACAGACAGGCTGGCCAAACAACAAATCGGAAGTTCCAACTCTAGCATCGCCATACTTTTATGTGCGTGACGAACTTTCGGTACAGGATGGAATCCTATTCCGCGGGTCGCGATGTGTAATAC